>CAIGRB010033096.1:6846-19297 GCA_903798255.1 Fraxinus quadrangulata | reverse complement strand
TGTTGGACGGTCAAAAATAGAGTTAACCGCTTTTTTTTCATGCCTTCTTCATATTAGAGGATTTTTTTCTCATGTCTTATGCTTACGTGGACGTCTTTTCCCGTCTTTTAAAATACTGGCATAAGTATAAACCACTTCATTGATTGAATTGTGTCATCGTCTTGTATTGGGAAAAAAAAAACTACTATTTCAAACTTTATATCATCGCATTGTAAACTTTATCTAATAACTAATGTAAAAAGTTTTCGTTCAATAATATTTTTTGTGATTAAAAAGAAACATAAACAATCACGATTTATTTTGATCTTTAAAATTTATCGATCATATATTTATTAGAGAGATGCTTGGTATACTGGGTAGGGATTGACCAAACCCCCACCGGCACCTCACAATAGGGGGTGGGTGGAAATTTTTGGGCAATTTTTTAATTACACGCGGGACCCACCCATGTGAGTTATATGTATAAATGTTGTCAACCCACTTCGGTACAAGTGGCTAATTCCTTTGTTATCATACAATCGGTGCAAAATATGATTGCCTGCCATATTTAATGCACGATCATGGCTATTTGTCGTCCTTAGTTAATGAGATTTCCTTATTTTGATCCAGTATTAAACTAAAACGATAAATATAATGGACCATATTTTAATTTACATGTTGTTCTTTATAATCATTTGGCCCTTATGAAAAGATTTTATTACCACTGAACAGTTCTTACCTGAAGCAACAAACTGTAATAAAGAGCTAACTCATATGATTCTTAAAATGAAAGGGTCGTAGTCTTCTTGTTGCATTTCACGTAGATACGGCAATTAACACACCTTGAGCAAAAAGATTCTAGCATACTGTGGGAAACTTTTAAGGATTATCCTAGTAGGATTAATGCATTTAATATTTGAAGTATATTAGTAGAGTAAAAACTTTGGAACCAGATTAGAGTTTACTCAGGACAGCTATCTAAGCAAACCGAGCAGGAATTCTGGGATCTTGTACAAAGAGATCGATGATGATGAATAAAGACAAGCTAAAGTCCAAGTGGGCTCAATGGTTGATTTGTGTATCCTTTCTTGATCAGGTATTCACTGTTTATATGCACACATATTTGTAGTAGTCTTAATTTCGAATGTAGGCTGGTTCGGCCGTTGCAGTTTTATGATACTGTACGCAAAGGAAATCAACCCCTTATTCACTTGGAAACACCGGCCCTTTGAACTAAGCAGAAGAAAAGCTTCATACCTAGTTTGTGGCTAGTTTGGAATCTGCAAGATTTGGATGCCCTCAAAGGATTCATCACCCTGATCATTGGCCAAAATCATTATGGATGTGTTGTCTCTTCAATTTCTAGGTTATCAATGCCCTGATATTCCGTGCACTAATAAGTACAGCCCTTGTTCTCATCTCTCTGCTTTGACTCTTCCTTTTCGTCCACCATCTAGGCTGTAGTAGCTGTTACTACAATGCAAGTATTGAGCACAAGAATTCTGGCTCACGTCTTTAATAATCTGCCCTTGCTGATAGTTTTGTTGATCGAGTAGGATTATATACATGCACACTACTCGAGGAATTTCCCTAGTTTGAGTACTCGGTACAGAATGACATTGAAGAAAATGCAGGGTAGGACATGTTTAACTCAAACGTGTCTGATGCTCAATGGAGGAGCCAAGATCCATGACGGAAGCTAGCTCCACCGATTTTTTTTTTTTTTTTTCCCTATATCATTTTATGCACATCATTGTGGTCCGTAAAGAGCCTATTCTCTCATTTTCAATTTTAGACACTGACTCTTACGTGAAGACCAGAACTGTCTAATGGAGATCGGAGCCAAACCAAACCGAACCCCACCAAATGGTTTAGTTCCGATTTGGTTCCACATCTTATAAAAATCATCGATCCTATTATCAAAAAATCATTAGTTCATGATTCGGCTCGATTCCTTTTGAACTAAAACCAAATGAAACCATATCAACCCCAGCCACGTGTACCTGGGAACAGGTGATGAAACTTTGGTGAATGGAGCATGCATGGTTGATTCAACTTATCGTGGTGTTGCAGTGATATAAAATTAGGGGTTGGGACAAACAAAGTCCAGGCGGCAAAAGTGAGGTATAGAAAATGAGACAGAAAGAGTACTAGATATAAGAATGGATTGACGATGAAAACTTTCCATCGCAATTGAGAGTGGTTGACGAATATTGAAATTTGCGTTGGTGGCCTCAACTGTAGACAACTGTAATTTATCACAAATCAAGTTTTGGTCAGTAATAAACCATGAAAATTAGCATGAGTGCTTCCTTCTATAAAAATCCAAAAAAAAAAATAAATAAATAAATAAATAAAATGATCACCATGGTAGGTATAATAAGTTTATCTTATAAAAATAAATGAATTAATAATATATATAGTATATGAATAATATGTTAAAACATAATAAAGTTATATGTTAAAATCCTTTAACGACCAACGCATTTGGTTCCTGAAAATATCATATTATGGTTTCACCAATCATTCAATTATGGTAGCTAAACTTCCACCAAATAACACCAGAAAAGGATAGTTTTATCTCGCCAAAAGATCCATCGACCAAGAAAGGATTGGTTGCTGGAAATATAACAACAGCAAGAATCCATAGACCAAGAAAGTTTAGATATTATGTTAAAAGAACTTGTCATCTATCTTGGAGAAAAAATTATTTTTCTTCATTATCTTTATTTTGTTCTAATGTGATTGTAAGAGTTATCAATTTATTACATCATCGTCAACAATTTGATTTGTAATATTGAAAAAAATTCATACATGAATGGCAAATATGGTTACACGTTGTGGGTGGCAATCCCTAATAAATTTTAGATGTTGAATCTCCACACAAAATCGAGATTTGTATAAAAAAATGTTTCTTTCAAAATATTTTTACTAACGAAATAATATGAACCAAAATTTGTGAACAAACTTAGCTATGTGCACAAAGTATTAGAAAATAAATGAAAAAATTAATCTCTAAGTATACGTTTACATTATATTTAACGTTGTACCGTCAAAGAAGTAAAATCTAACATCTCGTTACACTACTGTCTATACCAAAATTGAACATGATTTAGTGGTAGGATCATATAAAGCCGGAACCAAATATTTTCTTCCATTGTTATAGTATATGAATAATATGTTAACATAATAAAGCTATATGTTAAAATCCTTTAACGACCAAAGCATTTGTTCCTAAGAATATCATAATATTGTTTCACCAATCATTCAATTATGGTAGCTAAACTCTCACCCAATAACACGAGAGAAGGATAGGTTTATCTCGCCAAAGGATACATCGACCAAGAAAGGATTGGTGGCTAGAAATATAATAACAGCGATCAATCCGTAGTTGTTGACACATTATGTTTTACGAATCACATACTTATGGTGGTTGAACAATAAAACCACGCGCAAAAAAAGTAAGAGGGGTTTCTCCCGTCATGGCCTACATCGACCAATTTGAATTGCGGCAAATTACATATTAGCTACAAATTGTGGTCACTAATGCATGAAATACCCCAAATTCCACGCGAAAAAAGGTGGGTACAAATCCCAACTTGATATTGGGTTTGAGCGACTATAGGAGATGGTTGCTAAACCCCGATAAGTATCAGCGACCAAACTATGGCATTTCAGCAACCAAAATTTTTTGATTTACTGAAATACACCAATTTGCCCGGCAAAAAAAAAAAAAAAAACGTGTACAACTCTCGCCATGAGTATTCAGACCAAAGTATATTTCCATTTGCATGCCAAATAATAAAAAATAAAAAGCGCGGGTACAAATCTCAGGAGACCAAAGTATATTTGGTGATAGTTATATCTAAGGACCAAAAGTTGGTCGCAGTCAGGCATTACAAAATTGTTCATGTTGGATGGATATGATGTATAGAGTGACAAACAAATGCTCGTAGAATTTTTATCAAATTTCTGCAGGAATTTCGACAGATTAACGACAATGAAATTTCAAATGAATAATGCAAAATGAATGCAAAGTCGAGACAAGTGTTGAACACAGTCCTTAAGTCGAATTTGTCACGCAACGGTACCTACGATTTATGGAATCAACTCCTAAAATATAATGACCTCTTCTTGTGTGAGTAGCACTTCAATACACAAGAACAACAAACCAAAATTTGATTTATGTACGCCTTAATGCTAAAATGAAGAAAATCATAATTTTATGCAATATATATATATGCAAAATTTGGTTGAGAGGGAAAGAGAAGATAATGTTATACTATGATTGCATATCATTGGTGTGAAGAAAAAGACGTTCCAAAGGTCTTATTTATATAGTATGAGGGGTTGTGAATGAAAGAGCTCGCAACCTTAAGAACATAAGCAATCGTTAGTCTGTCGCTAACTTCTCGCTCGAGCAACAGTAACATATTTTCATTAGTCTCTCTTCGCTAGCCTGTCGCTCGAGCGATAGGCGAGCGACAGAGATGCTCATATTCCAGCCCGTGTATCATCTTTTCTATCTAACATTGGACCGTAATTTTTCATTCATCCCAAATTAATTTTGAGATCGCAAATATATTACGACGATTTACTCGGTACGTAGAATAAGTTGATCTATTTACATTTGTAATTTAATCATTGAATTAAGTTCGAATATTTGCTCAAAATTGACACTGAATCACTTGTTCAAAATTATACTTAACCAAATTTTTATTTCTTTAAACCAATTCCAACCGTTCAAATCTAAACAAACACCAACCAAAAGTTGGTGGGTGAAAGTACAAGACAGCAACCACTGCGGAGTGGTCGTTGAATCTCTGGTCGCTGGAGATTAATTTTTTTTGTAGTGAATGGATTGTCAGTGAAAGTACAAGGCAGCAACCACTGCGGAGTGGTCGCTGAATCTCTGGTTGCTTGAGATCAATTTTGAATGGATCCTCAATGAAAGTACAAGACAGCCACCACTGCAGAGTGGTGGCTGAATCTCTGGTCGCGGGAGATCTATTTTTTGTAGTGAGAATGGATCACACTAGCTCAGATGAATTCCTAAATCCGCCACATGATGGCGAGATGGAATGCATGGTGTTCAGTGGCAGCATTGAGTGCACGGTGTTCATAACTGAAGCGACAATCCCTCTTAACAAATAGCTAATATATATACACAAGATTCTTAAGATGAAAATCAAATTTTATCCATACAGAAAGTTACACATTAACATCATAAAGTTATGAAGATTAGGATTATTTATTTCTTGGGAAAACTTGCAAACCAAGTCGACCTTAACTTCAGAACAACTCTTGAAAAGACTAGTTGATTTATCAATTATGCTACTTGTACAAAGGTGGTTTACAAAAACGTGTTGACAAAATGATGTGACAAGATCTAGATCATTGATTTCAAAAACTATTTTTTAAATCATTGACCAAGATGTTGTCAACACGTATTTTGTAAACCAATTTTGTAACATAACTTTGTACAAATAGCATGACTAGTTGATTTATACGCCCTCACCAGCCCCTCGACAAGGCTCCTCTACATCCTTGGGTTCGTCAGTGTTGCCTCTGGGTCGGGTTGGGCTACGGCCAACGAGAAGATCCTTTGTTGTTTGGCCAATTTCAACTATAGTTTCGGCAATGTCTTGCATGTAACTACCTGCCTGTTGTTGCGTATGTTCTCTTCCTCTTCCTGCTTCACCCTCGGGCTGGAAGTACCCCTGGCTTTTTTCAGGATGCTGAGATTCTGTTTGTTTTTGCCCCTGGTAGTACTCCTGAATTTTCTCGGAGGGTCGAGATTCTCCTGGCTTTTGCTCACCTTCTCGGTCGTGCTTCTCCATGCTCCCCCTTTCGCCCTGCATCGAAAGAAAAATTGATCCAACATATTATATTAAACAACACTGTACAGTCTGGATGAGGTTCCGAGATGGACATTGCTATTCTATGTTTCCAATCCTCCTACTTGATGGTAGACAGCTCGATATGATTTCTCGACATTTTTTTAGATCAGCATAACAAATTCGGTTAATATCTTAGGCTACTTCCACTTTGAAGTTCTCTAATCTTGAATGTAAATCCAATTTTTTTCCTAACCAACATCTCAAAAAAATAAATAAACCTATTCTAAACAAAAGCACAAACAGCGCAGGTGAGGAGCTGTATCATCCCTATAATAATCACTCCAGAAAATCTTGGTTGGTACCTCAAAATAATCAGATAAGATGCATGTGTGAAAATTCATCCTCGCAATGTATATAGTTTACCTCTTATCCTGTGAGCATTATAAACCAATGAAAAGAATCAATGCACCCAACAAACGCTAGAATACTCGGAAGAGAACAGATAAACTAGTTAATTATACCTCCTCTTGCTGTGATTTCTTTGCCACCTGCTGGGCCTCCGCCTTCTTCTGAGCTGCATACTCGGCCGCTTTCTCTTCAGTTGACACCACCACATCCTTAGCAGCAGCCAGTTTCTCACCTGTATAGCCAACCATAGTATGTGTAGCACCTGCAACCTTCTCGCCTGTGTATCCCGCAACACTGGAAGTAACACCAGCCACTTTTTTAGTGGCCTCCGCCGCCACTCCCGCTGTAAGGTGTGCAGCGCCCCAGCCAGCCACCACCGCCTTTTCCTTCACTGCCCCAGCTACCTTCCCTACATACCCTGGAGTACCTTTGCCGGTTTCCACAGTGACATCTTTTGCAGCAGCTGCTTTATCGACTGTAGTATCCTTGGCTTCCGTGGCTTTTTCCGCTACACATTGAGCAGTAGTTTGGCCCTTTTCTGCAATTACATCCTTCGCTTGCATAGTATAGTCTGCTGCTGTCTTGCCTGCACTTGCTAAGGTGTCTTTGGCAGTGACATACCCTTGTTGGCCCTTTTCAAGGGCAGTGTCCTTTAAAGCTCCACCAGTCTCGGCTGCATATTGAATCCCTTGAAGAGAAGTGTCTTTTGCTTGGCTTGCAGACTCTTTTGCCTTCTGCAATGCCGTCTCGCCTGATTCTTTCGCCTTCTCGTACCGCTCCTCAGCGGCTCTAATCGCCTCCATAGAGTTCTGCTGTGCCTTTGATCTCATGTTTGAAATCTCCTCCAGTGAAGCCTCCTGTCTTCCCTCGCCGCGACCACCCCCACCACTGCCAGCTTTTTCATCCACTTCATCCCTTTCCCGACCGCCACCTTCTCTTGCGGTTCGCACTTGAGCACCACTTTTCTCCATTTCAGTCCCTTCTATACTGTACTCACCCCCTGCCGACATACCAGAACCCACATGACCTCCAACTTTACCTGCAAGAGACTCAAACTCTTGCGGTTTTTCTTCATGTACTCTTCCGCCTCTCTCTTCTCCATCATGTACTGGAACCTCATGGACTGTGGCTTTCACGGTCGGAGTCTCTCTCTCAGCTGCTCCACCACGCAGAACTGGAACCTCATCGCCTTTTGCTTTCACGGCGAGAGACTCGAAATGGGTAGTCATCTTAGGCACTCTATCTTTCTCCACCTCAATGTTACGTTCATCAGTAACATTCTCTCTCCCCAGCTTCTCAGACGCCATTGATGATCTTTTTGTGTATTTTTACTGAAACTCTGTGCGTAATTAGATGGAATTGTGGGAATTCAAAAGGAGGAAGAAGTGTATAAAAACAATTGGTGAAGGGATCAGGCGGTTCAAAATAGATTATTGCTAGAGTTGAAGATTGACATGTGGTGCCTCAGCTCATGCAACGTGTTAGGGTTACAAAGAGTTGAATTTGGTGATTAGGCATTAGAGTGTAACCCAGTTGGACAAGTGTCAGATAATGGCCAACTTGGTCATTAAGATTGGGCTTCAAAATTATAAGTTTTTTTTCGTAAGTTTTCATTTCAAAATATTTAATAAACACATGACTAAAAAGAAATATAAATTCAAATTTAAATATTTTATGCCAATTATATTGCAATTTTAAGTGTTATGATAAATATTATTTAAAATTTTTAAAATTAATATGGCAGAAATGTGAAGAGTTTAGAAAATTAAGAATTTGAGAAAATGCTATAAAATCAAGCCGTGTAAAAATTAAAATATTTTGATGAATTTTAATTAGCTTTAAACATATGAAGAATTATATATTAATAAAAAAAGGTGCTAAATAAAGAAATAAAAAGGAATAATTTTTTTTTTTAAATATAATGTAAGAAATTTTAATTAATATAAAGGAAAAAGTAAAATGAGAAATACACACTTGCCTTTTTTGTTGATAGGTGGAATTTGAAAGTAAATATTACGAGGAGTTCCACTAATTTTTTAAATGGAACATCTTCAATGTAACTTTGGATTGGCTTGAAAAAATTTATCGCACAAACAAAAAAATTTACTTTTATAAATAATATTTATCTTCCATTTCGAATACAAAATTCTAATTCTCTCTTCAATTTCTCAAACCCTAATGATCTAACACCATGGAGTGCACCACCATCCTAACCATCGGATTGCCTCCGCCATCATGGCTCCACCACAGAGAGCGGCCTTCATCATCGCAATAAATCCCTCCCGCCACCATTCTTCCCCATTTGCTGATATAGGACAATTGGCGTTGAAGTTTGAAGAAGAATTATACCGAAAATTGGCAAAATGAGTTGTCTCGAAGAAACAAACACAACTTTTTGCACCAGTGTCAAAATGACTATTATAATATGTTTTCGAAAACGTCTCGCAGCACTTTATAACTTCCCAACCCAGGGTTTCCCGGTTAACGTTGTTTTCAGCCTCAAATTTGTAGTTTAAGGCAGTCTACCGGATAATTGAAGTTTTCACGTTTTAATTGTTTTAATCAATCATTTTTGCTTAAATTAGGGTTTTTAAAGACTATTTAAAGGTCCATTGTTTTCTTTAATAATACAATTCCCTTTTTGAGATTATTTTCGTGAGATTTATAATTTTCTTTTATCGAAGATTATGCTGGTAAACCCTACGTCATTTGCACCCAACTAAAAATTCTGCCACCAGATCTACAATCTACATCTGCCACTGTCATGTATTCAATTCGAGCCACGCAAATCCAGATCTGCATTGATCCAAAAATGCTCCCAATTTTCTAGTATTTAGTGGTTGAGCTGACCAGTCTGCTCTAATTTTCTAAATAGTGTCAAGTTTTGGCATTGAGAATAAGAGGGAAAGAGGGAGAAGTATTTATCCTCCTAATACATCATGGCTAGATCAACTTCATATACAAATAAACCTCCCAAGTTACAATGGAATGGATTGAATTTTTTATTGGCGTTTACGCACTAATGATAAAAAAGCCAAATACCAAAATGTATAAGAATGTACGTAAAAGTCGTAATGATCAAAAATATAAGTTATATGATGGAGGAGGAGAAGAGAAAAGTCAAGGTGCTTATTTTTCATATGTAATGGTAAAAGAAAATTCTTTTGCTTTTAAGTATACTAGCCATTAACCTAAAGAAAAACTTTAACAGGCCCAAATAAATGGATGATATGTAAATTGTAAAGCAAAATTTAAGAGCAAGTTATTCCATTATTGAAGAGGCTGCCATTGTTGCTCCATATAGATGAGGCCCCGATGTTGCTCCACATTTATCTTTGAGCTTTCTACATTGCAACTTTTTTTTCTTTCTTGGCACCACTTTCTGCGTTTTGTTTTGGATTTTCAGCAATCGATGAGTATTGGGTAAATAAGAGAAGTGAGATACTCATTCCACCACTACTATTTTTTTCTCAAAACAACCGGAAAACTCGTTAGAACTGGTTTCGGTTCACCAATTCCTTGTTAACCGCCCGGTTTGTCGAGTTTTTCACCGGTTTCTGTGGTCGGGGGTTTTCTAGTGGCAGTTGCATTAATTTGTAATTTCTTGAGAGATTTCATAAATTATTTAAATTTGTTATTCTAAATTGTCTATATACTTCGACTCTTTTTGTTGAATTCTGTGTTGGATTTTAAGAATGAGTACCAATACTTAGGAAAGTGTACACTTGACGAAGTAGGGTCAAACGAGAGTAAAGTTAGCACTGATATTTCAGTATTTGGGCATCCACACCAACCCTTACTGTCTCTGCAAAAGGAGAAGGACATGTAACGACTGAGACTATTGACCCTCTTCTTGTTTTTAGCCGTATGTTACGATGTATATGTTTCACATTTATAATTTTCGAGAAAAGTGCAATTCTATTTAAGTTGGGTAGTCATCACATACAGAAAACGAGGAATTCAACTTATCCTACTCTAAATAGCCAATGAGTTTGTAGCAAAAAAAGGCCAAGTTGTGAAAGACCTTATTCCCGTTGCAAGGAACAAGACCACAATGGCCACACCCGACCTCAACCAACAAAGCTACTGCGTGTATGAAGAAAAATTCAAAGAAGAAATACAAGGAATCAATGTTATTGAAGTTGCTTTTTACAGTCACAACTCATTATGTTTGTTGAGTTTTGTGACTCAAATTTGGTCCAAATTGGGTATAGGGTTTCGTGTTGTAGAGTATTAGGTTTGAAGATGTTAAAATATGGTCCCAAAAGGAAATAAAGTGGATTGATGGCACTGGACGGACGCGTCCTTCACGCTCGAGTGAGATAAGCAAATTTGGAACAGAGAAGTCGCCCGCCTGTCACTGAGCTGCTACTTGAGCGACAGGCTCTCGCCCGCTTATCGCTTGAACGCCGCGGATCTTTTTCCTTATTTTTTGGTTTTACGCAATTTTTGACCTAGTTTTCATATTTTAAGTTTATTTTAGGGTTTGGACATGTCTCCTATAAATAGTAAACTCTTCATTCAGTTTTATAGATTTGAAGTTGAAGAAGTTGTTTTTCTTTCTATTTGTTGTCAATAAAATACTCGGTTTCTCTGTCAATTTTTTTTTCTTGTTTGCTTTCTTTTACTTCTTGTTCTTGATTATCAATTGCAATCTATACTTCATATCGCGCTATATTGCCTCATCCTCAAATTCCTAACTACGTTTATACTTATTTCTAAAGAAATGAATGTATTAACATATTGGTTTATTTGGTAACGTCACTTCCATTAGATTTCTTTTACCTGTTTTATCTTTTATTTTTATCTCTTAGCTTTCTTGCTATTGAGAAAAAAAAAAAAAAAAAATTCTCTCTTACACCATCTCCAACCCAACGCCAATTTGGTGTAAATCTGTATTTTGGTGTGAAACTTGACATTCATATATATATATATATATGTGTGTGTGTGTGTGTGTGTGTAGAGTTTTTATTGTTTACCCTTTTGTCTTTCGTTTCGTACTGAAACAAATTTTAAGTTTTATTATATTTNATTTTATTTCTAATTACTTTAATTTGGTTATTATTTTATTAATACTTATAATGAATTGTAATAAGGAAATAAAAAATATATATTGAATACAATCAAATAAAATTACTCATTAAATTTCAAAAGTTGATAATTACAAAGTAGAAGAAATTAACACTACAACAACATAAATATTGAAAACCAAATTTAAAGTAAATAAAACAATAATTTAGTATTCCGGTACATCATTTTTGGATCATCCAAGACCACTAAAAATAAGATGGTGTGAAAGTTTAAACATTTTAGTGAAATGGATTGAAGATGGTTTTACATCATTAATATGAAGTTAATATAGTGTTACAAAATAAGTAAAACCAAATAATTTTAGTGAGAAATAAAATTAAATAGAAGAATAAATGTAAAGAACTGCTGCTAATATTTATCATGCAACTCTTCCGTGACAAATTTTGCTCTTTTTTTTCTCCAACTTCTTAATGTAATTCTTTGATTATCTCGCTAATGATTAAAAGATTAAACTTATATTATTATGGTGAAATTAAAAGTTTAAATTTTCTTATGCTGCTTCTAATGATGACAACTAGCTGTATGCCCACTTTCCACATCACTATCCTACCTAATCTAGTCGATGTCATAACTAAGGGAGTCGAAATGATGCACCACCTTTACTAAGGTGTCATATAGAGACCCACCCTCTGTGGTCTAGGTAATGTGCCATAACCTGTTGTAGAAGTGATCCGAAGCTATTAGCTTTTTTATGTGGGCTAACATCTTTCACTTCACCTTTTTTAAGAGATCTTTCGTATAACATTACATGATATGACGAAAAATCTCTTCATATGTATAGATTTCGTTTGACATGTTTCAAATTTTAATTATGTAAATTTACTTATTGCATTTTGAAATATTACAATGATTAATATTCAAATTAACATAACATTAGAACATTCTACCATATATCATGTTCATTATGTAAACCATGTTTGGTTTGGCTAAAAATCAAAGGTTTAGTAGATTTTGATAAAAGTTTATGATATGATTGAAAAGCTGATGAAATGTGTGAATTCCATAAAATATGTGGTTAAAAATTAGTTTGAAAAAACTGGGGCCAAATAAGCGCTTCATAAATTTTTAAGGTGTATAATATTTTAATAAAATAACGTAATACGTACTATTGTTTAGCTAGGTTTTACTCAAAT
>CAIGRB010033090.1:6508-31708 GCA_903798255.1 Fraxinus quadrangulata | reverse complement strand
TTGGTTTTGCTAAAAATCAGAATTTTACTAGATTTTGATAGAAGTCGATGAAACGTATGATTGAAAAGTTGATAAAAAATGTGGATATCATAAAATGTATTATTAGAATAAATTGTTGACCTTAACTTAAATTTTTATTCACTTTTTTAACTAAATCAAGCTGGGAGTAAATATTATTTATTGGCTATCTCTTGCTTACTAGATAATCCAAATTCCCAAATTTATATGGGCTAACAGATCTCGGAGGCATAGAATTTTATGAGCAAAACTCTAATACTTTGTAGTATTCCTTCTACACTATTTTTTGTTGTATAAAGATTGGTAATTGGTTTATCAACAGATAGCTAGTCCCGTCCAGTACTCGTAATGCTGCCTTCTATGTATGTATAGGAATAGATATTCCACATATGTGAAAGGTATTTGACAAAGTCCAATTCTTGATAATCGAACTCATGAATTGTTGAACATTAGGTCTCTTCAAAGGTGAAGGGTTTGAGAAGCAATCGATCATTTTGACCTTTCAGTCGACTTTCATCATTGATAAGATTTGAAGGGTGCTATTGAAGACAGATTTGAAGGATAGTGATTATTTGGGTGAAAGTTTTGGAAAAATGTGTGGTTTGAAATCGAAAGAGACGTCACCGCTTACTGATGAGGTCTGAACTTCAACTTTTTTTCTGACACATTACATATATAAAACCAAAGCCCACAAAAACATATTCAATCCTTGTTTGGTGGAGATTAAAAGTTGTAGGGTATATGAAATGTATAGTTAAAATTTATAGTTGATTTTGACTTAGGTTAAAATTTGAATTTGAATTTCCACCAAAAAGGGGCTCAATTTCACCGGTTGTGTGTATTTTTATCATGATTTTCTGCAATTTCTCGATTTCTTCAAAAGGGTGGAGGTGTTGGTGGTAATGAATTCACAAAGTAGCTAGTGGTGGGAAAAAAGAGGAGTTTTTAATTTTTAATTTTAAAATTATTTTAATTGGGGCTAGTTTTCAATTCTAGAAGAATCTAGGATTATAATTGCAGTTAATTCTTTATTTTTTTCCTTTTTTTTTTTCCTTATTTAAAGGGTGATAAATTCGTTATTTTACAAGGCTTTTAGAGAAAATAGATGAAAATGTTGTATTTCACAAAGTTTGAATGATTTAGGGGATATTGCGTCAAAATGAAAAGTTAGGGGGAGGGGGTATTTCACAAAACAGGTAAACATTAAGGGGTATTGCACCAATTGCCCATTTGAAAATAAGCTCTAAAATCAGGTGAAATGGTTGTGAGATAAATTTTGCTGTTCTCGTTGACGTAGCTAGGGTTCCGAGTACTCCGATCAGTGTTTGCTACTTGCAAAATGAGGTCGAAATTTTTTCCCCATTGTACCTCCGGCGTGAGAATCAGTAGTCGATTTTAGGGTATAAGCAGAGAGTATATGAGCATTCAATAAGTTCGGGTTTCAATAAGTCACTATCTTTCTCACCTTGGAGATATTTATAGGCACTTGTTTCGATGCACATGTTCGACGATTGCTGGCGCCAGGTGTCCCACGTCAACCTCCCCACTTTTCCCACATTCTGGTAGAGTGACCCCCACTCTTCAAGTGGTTGTTGTACCCACGTTAGGTGTTGGACGGTTCCTGTCTAGCTCTTTGTCATTTATATAGTTAAGTGTAGCGTTGGCCTCACAGTGGTAGACGACCTATGTGAACGTAAAGAGCCTCATGGTGGTAGGCGGCATATGTGAATGTAGATGGTGTTATGGTGGTAGGCGGCCTCATGGGGGGTCGATGTCCTCATGGTGGTAGGCGACCCAATGGAGGTCGACGTCCTCATGACGTAGGCGACCTCATGGTGGTCGACGACTTTATAGTAATAGGTGGCCTATCATATGGTGCTCTACGTGGNCATGACGTAGGCGACCTCATGGTGGTCGACGACTTTATAGTAATAGGTGGCCTATCATATGGTGCTCTACGTGGGGTGCATATCAAGTAGCTCTTACCTCAATGACCATCGTGGAGAATTATTAATGACATATTCTATCATTAGCCCCTCTACCTGTTGTCGATGTCTATCGATAAGGGGTAGATTCTTAAGATGTATGTGTGTGCGCTCTTATTTCATTCCCTCTTCTGATTTATCAAAATTTTCATCCTCCTCATCCTCTTTCAAGGTAATTTTTTCTCCCATTCTTCATCCATCTCGTATTTTTATCATGTAAAACTTTTATTTCTTCATCTTTCGATAAGAGTGAAAGCGAGGGGGCGAGGGAGTCGACCTATCCATCTCCGAATAGGTCGGTAGAGGGGTCCATGAGGTTGACCGGCCTTGCTGGTCGACGGTTGGTATCGACTAGTAAGGATAGTCGACCAGCAAACTTGTCGGTGGTCATCCGACCCCACGGCTAGTTGCGGCACTGCCGTTTTCCAAAATTTCCCGTGCGAGGTAGGCCAAATTCTCCCCGAATCGAATACTTTCAACACATTCGGTCGATTTCCAAGTTTTTCAACCCGTTCCTCCAAAACACCACATAGGGTCAACTAAATCCTCAAGCCAAAATCTAGAGATAGAGTGTGATGCAACGGGTGATGAGGTGATTCTTAACATTCCACAATGCTATCGCTTGTACAACTCCCCATCCAAATTAGAAAAGTCACTCAAAAAATATAAGCGGGTGGACCGCTATGTGCTGAACGACGTTGATTGTCGGGTTTGGTGATTTTGAGCCTTAACCGTTTTTGGTTTTGAAAACTTACCACCAGCCCTTAGCGATTTTGAGTTAGTCAAGTTTTTTGAATTTTTTGCTCACCGCTATGTGTTGAGTTATCTTGGACCGTCGAGGTTAAGGTTAGGTGATTTTGAGCCTTAATCATTTCAGGTTTCCAAAGCTCATCACCAGCCCATAATGATTTTGAGATAGTCAAGTTTCTGACTTTTTTGCTCACAGTTATGCGTCGAGCCATGTTGATTACCGGGCTTGGTAATTTTGAACATTAACCATTTTTGATTTTGAAAGCTCACCACCAGCCCCTAGCGATTTTGAGCTAGTCAAGTTTTTGACATTTTTTGTTCATCGATATGCGTCGAGCCATATGATCATTGGGTTTGGTGATTTTGAGCCTTAATCATTTTTTATTTTGAAAACTCACCACCAAACCCTAGCGATTTTGAGTTAGTCAAATTTTTTACTTTTTTGGTCACCGCTATGCATCGAGCTAAGTTAATCACCGGGCTTGGTGATTTTGAGACTTAACCATTTTTTGTTTTAAAAGCTCACCACCAACCTCTATCGATTTTGAGCTAGTCAAGTTTTTGACTTTTTTGCTCACAGCTATGCATCGAGCCATGTTGATCACCGGACTTTGTAATTTTGATCCTTAACCATTTTTTATTTTGAAAGTTCACCACCAACCCATTTTCACTTTGAGCTAGTCAAGTTATTGACTTTTTTGCTGGCTGTTATGCGTCGAGCTATGTTGATCACTGGGCTTAGTGATTTTAAGACTCAACCATTTTTTATTTTGAAAGCTCACCACCATCTCCTAGCGATTTTGAGCTAGTCATATTTTAGGCTTTTTGCTCACCGCTATATGTTGGGTTATCTTGGATCGTCGAGGTCGGGGTTAGGTGATTTTGAGCTTAACCATTTCAGGCTTTGAAAACTCACCACCAGCCCCTAGCGATTTTGAGCTAGTCAATTTTTAGGTTTTTTTGCTTACCGCTATGTCCTGAGCTGTTTTGGATCGTCGAAATCGGGGTTAGGTGATTTTGAGCCTTAACTATTTCAAGCTTTGAAAACTCACCACTAGCCCCTAACGATTCTGAGCTAGCCATTTTTAGATTTTTTTGCTCATCGCTATGTGCCGAGTTGTCTTGGATCGTCGAAGTTAGGGTTAGGTGATTTTGAGTCTTAACCATTTCAGGCTTTGAAAGCTCACCACCAGTCCCTAGCGATTTTGAACTGGCCAATTTTTAGACTTTTTTGCTCATCGCTATGTGTCTTCACTTCAATTAGTTATAAACCAATATCTTATAACAAAAGTTACCTTGCCAAGATTTAGGGACTCAGTAGGCGCACCGGGACGTCCCAGGTAGGTTTGCCCTTCCATAGCACCCTCATCATCTATCGCCACTTAGGGTTTTCATTTAAGCAAATTCCAATCAGGTGTGCCTATCACAGGCATTACATCATGAGAATCCTAGCTACAATATTTACATGCAGTCATTACATCAGAAATGAAGAAATAAAAATTCGCCTAGCAACTGTATTTACATTCAAGCACTATGCGGCTCGAATCTCCTGCCTGTTTGTCTACCGATGGTACTGCTTGAGATGCTCGACATTCCATGGTCTGTCTAGCAGTTTTCCTTTCAAGTCTTTCAGGCTATAAGCTCCCTTTTCGAGACTCTGGATCAACTCGTACGGTCCCTTCCAATTAGGCTTAGAGCCCGGTAATACGCCTAGGCGATGTTGTGCAACAGACGGGTCAATCCCTTGTATGTCACTTGGGCACCATGCAAAAACATCCAAATTACCAGACAGACACTTCACCAATTTTCTCGCCCTGCTCCAAGCATGTCCCCACACTGAATTCATGTCTCCCTGCTACTAAGATTCTTTTCGTAGTGTCAAGGTGTTCGATTCGCCCCCTTGGGGGCTCAAGGTCCAGTACCATCACTGGTGGTGATCTATTCGTCCGTATACTGTCCACGTAACAGTTCCTCGAGGATTGCTGGTGGCCCCTCACACATCCCACACCTCGACTCGTTGGAAATTTCATCACTGGTGGTAAGTAGAGGGAATAGTCCCTACAGCATTCAGCAGGGGTCGACCGTAGATCGCGTTATATGCCATGGGGGTTTTGACAATCAGAGAGCTTGTTAAGATGACCACATTTACAGGGTAGGTGCCGAATGTTAATGGTAGCTCTACGACTCCTTCCGGTATCACAGTAGCCCCTCCAAATCCTAGAAAGGGAGTTGACATCGCCTTCAGCCTTTTCATAGAAATTTTTAATCCTTGAAATGTTTCCCAAGTGAGAACATTTGCTACACTCCCGCCATCGACCAATACCCTTCTGACATCATAGTCCGCTATGTCGCCAACTATCATTAAGGCATAATCATGGAGGGTTGTCACGCCTATTAAATCTTCTTCATAAAAGTGATACTTTGATTGAATCTAGCTTTTCTCTGGATGGAACATACCACCGCTGTACGTCCATAGCTCTTTCTAGCGGAGTTCGAGTCTCCCCCCGCTGCGATTCCTCCAACAATCACATTTATAACACCAGCCCTAGGCGACGGTCGATCCTTGACCTTCTGCTTACCTCGATCATTAATCGTATACTTAGTCAAAAAGCCCCGTTTTAAAAGGCGCTCGATCTCCTCCGTCAAATTTATACACCCTTCGATTTCGTGTCCATGGTCCCTGTGGAAATGGCAATATTTACTTTTATCCCGCTTGTCGGCTGATGCTGCCATCGGTCTCGGCCATCCGAGTTCTTTCATGTCTCGAATTTCCATCAATATCTCCTCCCGCCGAGTATTCAAAGGGGTGAAGGCTTTGACCTCCTCTCGTCTCTACCTGACTGACCGATCCTAAGGGTACCCCTGCTTACGCATTAATTCATCATCTTGTCCTTGTCAAAAGGTTTTCGCACATCATCTAACTTTCGCTTATGGTTTCCCGTCTCCCATCCTTCTCTAAGATTTTTCGTGACCTTCTCTGATTCTTCCTCGTCAACATACTTGTCACCCTTCTTCAACAGGTCATGTATTGACTCCGGTGAATTTTTGGAGGGTGACATCTTGAAGGCTCGATTCCGCGTCCTATTCATTAATAATGTCACTGCTGCAGACATTTTGAATGTCCTTTATACCAAGCGTTGCCCGGCTGAACCTAGCTAAGTACTCCTGCAGAGATTCATCTTTCTCTTGCACCACCTGCATCAGTCCAATGGCCATCTTTCATTTACACTTGTTGCTCATGAAATAAGCTACGAAACGTCTGAAAAGTTCGTCAAAAGTCTTTATAGACCTGGGTGCCAGTATGACCACCAGTCTCTATCCTCTCTCCTGAGTGTCGGGGGAAATGACCTACACATCACTGCGTCTGGGGCTGCATAAAGCCTCATCAAGTCAATGAAGATCCGTAGGTGATCCAGGGGGTCCATGACTCCATCATATGATTCTATTATTGGCCGTTTAAAGCATTTCGGCAAAGGTACGACCATAATTTCAAGGGCAAAATGATCTTCCTCCAGAACTATCTGCCCGCGCTTGTCCTTCCTCTTGGTCAATGCATCGTCTATCTCCAGGGTCATCATCTCCTCTATCTTCTTTTCCAAGTCTACCCCCCATGTCTCCCATTATTGGCTGAGTCTCAGGCGGGGTAACCGTTTGAGCCACATGGGGTGGTTCCTCACATACGACGTCCAACGAACTCTACGGAGGGGCTGCTATTTTCTGCGTTTGACTCTGCAAGAGGGTCATCATGGCTGCCAGTTGTGTTTCCAAAGCACTAAATTGGCTTTGTGTTACTGCGGTGGAGGCGGTAGGTCGTGACCCCTGGCGATAGACTCTGATTCTGTCTCTGCTGTATTCCCGATCATACGTGTTTCACTCATAGTCCGTCTCCTTGACATAGCTTTCTTGTTCAGTAGTTTCCCACAGACAGGGCCAATAAAATGATTGTGAGATAAACTTTGCTGTTCTCCTTGACGTAGCTAGTGTTCCAAGTACTTTGATCAGTGTTTGCTATCTGTAAAATGAAGTCGGAGCTTTTTTCCCCATTGTACCTCCGGCGTGAGAATCAGTAGTAGGTTTTAGGGAGTAAGCAGAGAGTATATGAGCATTCAATAAATTCGGATTTCAAGAAGCCACTACCTTTCTCACCTTAGAGGTATTTATAGGCACCGATTGCTACGCACGGGTTCGGCGGTTACTGGTGCCACGTGTCCTACGTAAACCTCTCAACTTTCCTCACATTCTGGTAGAGTGGCCCCCACTCTTCAAGTGGTTGGTTGTACCCACGTTTGGCGTTGGGCAGTTCCTATCTAGCTCTTTGTCATTTATATGGTTAAGTGTAGCATTGGCCTCATAGTGGTAGACGATCTATGTGAACGTAGAGAGTCTTATGGTGGTAGGCGGCATATGTGAACGTAGAGGGCCTTGTGGTGTTAGACGGCCTCATGGTGGTAGGCGACCCCATGGGGGTCGACGTCCTCATGGCAGTAGGCGACGTAGGGGGCCTTGTGGTGATAGGCGGCCTCATAGTGGTAGGATACATATGTGAACGTAGAGGGCCTTGTGATGTTAAGCGGCCTCATGGTGGTAGACGGTCCCATGTGGTCGACGTCCTCATAGCGGTAGGTGGCCTCTTGATGGTCGACGATTTTATAGTAGTAGGCGGCCTATCATATGGTGCTCTACGTGGGGTGTATATCAAATAACTCTTACCTCAATGACTATCGTAGAAAATTATTAATGTCATCTTATATCATCAGGTTTTGATTTTATATTGTTGAGCTTTTAAGAAAATCATTATAGTGCGCTTATAATTAGATAAGTATTTGGTATAATTTTATTTTAAAATTGTAGTAGATTTGAAAATGATTTGAACGTCTCATTTTGCATTATTGTCATCACTAATGTTATTGTAGCAATTATTTTAAAACTTTACAAAAATTATTATCAAATATTTTCTAACACAGTGATTTACTTCAATTATTTTAAATTTTAACAAAATAACTGCTATTAGTATCTCAAAATTTACTAAAAATAAAATTATAGTCCATGCAATAGAGAATGAATTAATTTATAAATTATTTATGAAATTATAGATGGTAAGAAAAGCTAAGCTAAAAGTGCTTCTCATAATTTACTGTAAGATAATGTAAATTCTTCTATAATCACTATTTAAAATATTATCGAACATCTAAAATAACTTCTATTGAAAATCGGAGTTGAGCTCTAAAATTAATCACAAACACGCTTCAATCCCAAATGGAGCCTTAGCCAAAACAAAGGACAGTTGTGTGAAAACTTCCAGTGGTGTCTTATCATTATTTATATTTGTCTATTCTTCAGGGACATAACACAAAAGTTGTCTTACTGATTATTGATGCATAAAATTCTCTGTGCTGAAATTACTTGTGGTCTTAAATAGTTTTTTAGTTGCAATTTAAGAAATTTTTAATCCTTTTGATTTTTGTTCTTAGACCAAACCAATTTTTTCATTGAATTAAGCTTATAAAGTAAAAAATAAGAAGCAAATAGCATTAGCATATGTCATAGCGTGCATAAACTATGATCCACGATTATACCCACGGCCAACTATCGGATTAACACTAGTGTCACAAGGATCTAATTATGAGTTATATATGTCATAAAGAAATATAGAGATTATTATATACGGCACAAGTATCATATAATATACGATTATATTTAAGGAGGCACCCTTGCATGTGCTTCTAATTAATTGATTTGTATTATGCTTAAATGAAAATGATAGTGGACCAATTTTTGGACCGAACTGGTTCGATTTCTATTCAAACTCGCTCAGTTCTATTGAACTTTGGATCCAAAGCACAACGGCCAATAAGGAAGTTCGGACCAAATTTTATACACCTATTCTTCATAAATCACAGAAGCACGTTACAAAATATTGATTGGACCCTAATTTACATTCTTTTGTTTTTTTTTTTTTTCGTATTATTAAATATAATTATTAATTGATACAGCGAAGCCAATAGGTTTAGTTACCCTATTTATATGTGATTATTCTAGTAGATAGAAGTGATTGTCAATGTTGTGGTTAATTAGTACTCACACCAACTTCAATCGCGAAACTTGCGTTCTGTTGAGAATTTTTAGGATTTGCGGACCATCTTCTTCATTTCAATGTATTTATTTATATATATATATATGATAGATGTCAAGGCAAGAGCATTTTGACCAACCGTAATATCAAAATTCTGTTCATGATTTCATTTTTATACAACTGATTTATCTCCTTAAACAGATCAACACGGAATTTATGGGATTGATTCCGACTTGAATCAACTACAAATATTATGTAAAATAACTAATTCTGCCATTATATATACAGGTTTCTAAAACATTGTTCCTCTCTCTCATAATTAAACTAATTCTGTATTTCTAAAAAAATATTCAAATTGATCACTGTTTCGCATGCAAACTCGTTACGTTGTTGAAATGTGGTGGATCTCAAGAAATACGTGATTAAAATTAATTGTTGACTTTAACTTAGATTAAAATTTAAATTTAAATTTTCACCAAACAGGAGCTAAGTGCTTAGCCCTTATTTGACTTTCGTTCTTTAAAAACTTATTANAGCGGCCTTTTTTTTTTTTTTTAATGAAATCCGGTGGATAGGCAGTTCACCAAATTTAAGTTCAAACATTCTTCTAATAAGGAAGAAAGTGAGTAACCAATAAAATTATTAACCTGGTTAATAAGCATAAATCTTTCTCGAATTATGGACGACAACGTAAAAATAAATAAGCAAATTAGTCTATAAGATAACTTTGAAGATTTCGTTCCAAACATTAACATACTAATCTTTTTAAGAAAATGAAGATATATTTGAGGAATAATTATCAGGTGCCAAGAATATTCCGAATTAATCCTACCAAGCTATAAATATTCATCTTCAAATTAAACCCTACAAGAAATACATAGCTATGTCTTATCAAATCTCTACAGTGTGGATCTTAATTTTTTTGTGGCTACACTATGCTGCTATATTTTGCAGTGGAGGTGTTACTAGCAGTTATATCAGAAAATCGCAAGCCTCAATCGACATGCCACTCGAACTTTTTCCTTCACCCCTTGGATTCAATGCACCAGAGCAGGTGCTGGTGGAAGAGTTGTCAAGTTTACTTAATTCATCATATACTCTTAATTAATTATTTCTAAATCATTTGCAAGTATTGACTTTATTCATTCTTGTTGCAGGTTCACATAACACAAGGAGATGACGTAGGACGAAGCATGATTATTTCATGGGTGACCCCAATAAAGCCACATCCAAATGAAGTTACTTATTGGGAAGACATAAATGGCAAACATGGTCACAAACACAAGATTAGTGCTAAAATCACTTCTTACAGATACTACAATTACACTTCTGGTTATATTCATCATGCAACAATCAGAAGACTAAAGGTTACCGACTAACTTATTTACTGTTTGGTTCCTACGCGAAAATATTCAATTTGATTTAGATTCTTCTGTGTCGAATCCGTGCAGTATAACACGAAGTACATTTACGAACTTGGAAAGCACAATACGACTCGGGGATTCCACTTTACAACTCCTCCTCAAGTTGGACCTGATGTTCCATACACCTTTGGTGTTATGGGTGAGCAGATTTATAGCCTTATTAATTCAATTATGTATTCACTATTCTTACATTTCATGCTTATGTATGTATGTAGGTGACTTGGGACAAACATATGACTCGAATCAAACATTCGAGCATTATGTGGCGAACCCAAAGGGTCAAGCAGTGCTGTTTCTTGGTGATCTTTCATATGCAGATCATTATGAATTCCACGACAATATGAGGTGGGATAGTTGGGGTAAATTCATCGAGAAAAGTGTTGCATACCAGCCATGGATTTGGACGGCAGGAAATCACGAAATCGACAATGCCCCGGAGATTGTAAGACCTCTGCTCTTGATATTGTTTAGTAATATAGAGTTGAGCGCACCAAATACGCCCTCGATCTCTGATTTGTATGATATTTTTATAGGAGGAAAACACTCCGTTCAAGCCATATCTGCATCGTTATCACGTTCCTTACAAAGCGTCCCAGAGCACATCTCCTCTTTGGTATTCCATTAAGCGTGCATCGGCCTACATAATTGTACTGTCTTCTTATTCAGCTTATGGTAAGTAAACATAGTCCGAGGACCCTTTTCGTTGCCTAAGCAAGACCTTCGGAATGACCCCGAAGGGAAAAACTCAAAATACATTATAATTTTCAGGTACATATACTCCACAATATAACTGACTTCAACAAGAATTCCCAAAAGTGAACAGGGGTGAAACTCCATGGCTCATTGTTCTTATTCATTCTCCATGGTATAACAGCAATAACTACCACTACATGGAAGGGGAAAGCATGAGAGTGATGTTTGAATCTTGGTTTGTTCAGAACAAAGTCGATCTCATGTTTGCTGGACATGTTCATTCTTACGAGCGCTCGGTGAGCCTTTAAATTTTACTCAAGTTTTCTTTAATTATTGTTTAGTTCCGCGTATCAAACTCAACATTAGTATTTTTGCTTCCCATGCCTGGATATATGACAAGGCTTTCAAAATGATTCTATGAAACATTTGTACATAACATGTGTCTTCTAATTAACTTTGATTTATAAATTAACAACATTTCACAATTCTTGATTAAACAAGTCCAAATTTGCTATCCCGAACTTTTTGTCCCCTTAGCTATCACCCCATTACATTTTTGAAACCTTGGCTGTCTTCCCATTTGAGGTGTCAAAATGTACAGGGAACATCAAGTTCAGGACAACAGATGTTAACTCTCACTAAACATATGTTTAATTAAGTGATAGGATCTCAACGAAATGTAATTCTTGTTTTTTTATTACAGAAAAGAATATCGAATATCAAGTACAACATAACAAACAATTTATGCACTCCAGTGAAAGATGCTTCTGCTCCAGTGTACATAACCATTGGTGATGGTGGAAACATCGAAGGCCTTGCTAATAAGTGAGTGTTTCACATTCTATTACTTTCACTCAGCATGTGCATGAGCCCGTACACGAACACACTAACCAACAATGGACGACTATAACCGTGTAATTTACAATGCAGCTTTTCAGAACCACAGCCAAGTTACTCGGCTTTTCGAGAAGCAAGTTTTGGGCATGCAATTCTTGAAATAAAGAATAGGACTCATGCCTTCTACACTTGGTACCGGAACCATGAAAATGAGCCAATTGCAGCTGATTCTACTTGGTTTTACAATAGATATTGGTATCCACATGAAGAGCCAAGCTCCACCAAGAACTAGAAAAGGGCTTTAAATATGTTTTTCTACAAAAAGAAAGTGTAATAATATTATGCCTTTGTTTGTCTTCAAACAAAACTTGAATCTTTTTTTGTCCTCAAACAAAACTAAAACCTAACAAACACACAAACAAGCAATGCTAATTAGTAAATTTTAGAATAAAAATTTATGTAAACAGATTTAAAGAGTAGTATCATCAATTTTAATTAAGAATACAATTTATAATCTCTATTTATGGAGTAAGTTGCCAAAAGTCAATATCTATAACCAAATAGGTAGCAAAATTGGCCAAATACCACGAATCAGTAAATAAAACAATAAATAAATTTTTAATAATAGGGAAAGAACAATCAAGAATTGGACGGGCAGAGTTCAAATTCGATAGGCTTGCATGAATGAAGGATAACATCAAGAAAAAATATATATATTTACATAAATGTGTGTGTACAGAAATTGAAATCAAATTTCATATGCAATTAAATCAAAGTGTAGTTTTTTTTTTTTCCCCATAACTTAATTTAAATAATCAAACTATTAGCAACCATGAAATAAAAGAAATTCTTAATACCTTCTCATCCATGGTAAGATTCAGATTTCGGACTATGGAAAAGAAGATACACGATTTGGGATGGCCAACTTCAAGAACAAATTGGATGGATGATATAAATTAATGACATTTAATGGGGTCTAAACTTCTTCTAATTAAGTAATAATACCCTAATTACCCTATTAACTTATTTAATCCTTAAATCAATTCAATGAATTTAATAAATTTCCATTATTAACTATCTTGTCATTATTAAATTAATTTACACCAAATTTACTAAAAACGAATATCTTCCAACTTGATGTCTAGGTTCAATACAAAATCGAATATGTACATTATATAATTTAATATGAGTTAAATAAAGTACAAACATTATAATTGAATGGGCACACGACTTGACTAGGGCCGTCTCACGTCCATTCCACTACGTCAAATATAGTTAATCACGACTACAAATATTATAATAATTGGATTAAACAATGCTATCAACAAATCAACCAAATTTCTTTAGACCCAAAGTCAGAATGAATTAAAAGTTATTTAGTGCTACCACAATATATAACTTCACTTAATTGGAAGACACAAATAAAGTTCTTTATTATAAGAAAACCAACAATATATAGAAACATGATAGAACAAATGAAGTGGTGACACTATTACTTCTACGAAGTTCCTAATGTACATGAGCAAATACTGAGTCCATTAAAACTCCAAGAAGGTAATTATCCAACCACCATTCAGTGTCTAGGACTAGTTGGCTAATAACATGAAATTTAGAGTGTAGAATCCAATCAAAACTAAATTTATTTCTACTTACCCACACAATTCGTGACTTGTTTTCTACGAAGTCTCCTTCTCCTTTGTTTCGACGGTGTACACGTTCGAATAACTGTGAAGCAGTAGGTGGCTTGCCTAATTTCTCATGCTGAAAACAATCAATAAATGAAGAGTTTAGTTTAAAAGATTCTTGATTAGGAATAAATCAAATAGCATGTCATGCATAATGTATATAAATTCCTCGTATTGAAGTCAAAACATGATGATTTTTCCAGATTGATTTCAACCAGAGCAAGCTGAAAATAAAGACATGACATGCTGATTTTTCCCAAATGAAATTCAGACATCATGTTGATTTTTCCTCCATCTAACATAAAATGGATAAATAAAGCTCTTCTAACAAATGAAATTTTGGCAAAAAATGAACATAATATATAGAATAAGATGTTTATGTATAACATGTCAATCATCTATTAAATTTCGTCATGAAAGTTAAACATTACTATCCTCATCTTGTGGGCGGCAATTGTGAGTGAACCAGTCGTGTGCTTAGTGATGGTTCCTGACTTCACAGTCAACCGGTTATCACGGCCAAGTTTAGACTTCTTCTTACATCCTTCATTGTTCCACTTTTTCTCAATTATATCATTCCAGTGCTCTACACTTAACCATGGCAGTCCATATCCCTTCCAATCAACTATATTTCGAGACCTACTATTTTTTTGAGCCTTCTTTCGAGCCAAACAAAATATATCTCTTAGTCGATCAGTTGAGACAATAATCCATGCCTTCTTCACCTCATTATCTTTATTTTTTGGCCATGAGAATTGTTGCTAATGTAGGTACCAACCATTAGTACCCAAAAAAATAATAAAAATTTATACGGACAATAAGTATATTTAGAAGAAACTTATATTACCTGGAATCTTTTCCACAAGAACTTTTTTGTGTCAATCGGCACCAAACTAAACGTAGGATAAAGTCTTCCCAAGTAAGCTTTCAAATTGGCACTTACAGAACGTGATGCCAAGATAGTAATGAATCTACAAGCATACAAAATTAATTGTGACCATAACTTAAAAAAAAAAAAATCATGAAAGTGCATTGCACAGATTGATCCCAATCCCATGAAAAGCAGAATCAATTACGGGGAATGAATTCCAACCCATGATATGTAGGATTGATTCTAAACCCATGAAATGTGGGATTGATTGCAATCTCATAAAATATAGGAAAGCATGACTTTTTCTAAGCAAGTAACTTTCTTGTGTGGATACATGTCATTGTATGGACCAACATCATACAAAGGTGTAATAAAGCATAACAAGTCTCATCTCTTCATTGACATGCTCTTAAGATCGTCATAGAAGACACTAACTCTCACCATTTTTGCTTAAAAACTCAGGCTGCATCATGAATAAGAACATGGTATTAGATATCCTCATTCTGATTAACTTAATTGAGAAAAAAATCCTCAATGCCAATGCAATCAAACATTAACGGAATTTACACAAATGCACTAATGAAATTTAGCATATAAGTATTTGAGTAATTGCCTTGAGCACAAATAAAAAGGAAATTCAACCAAATGGGATAAAAATTTAACAATGCACACAGAAAGAAATTATAAAACATATTTTCAACTCCTTAACTAAAAAACGCAAGAAACTTTAAAAAGAAAAAAAATAACTCAAGACATATCATCAATAGAAGTAGGATCTACCAGTCGACCCCAAATTCTCTGTTCAATTTAAACTCCTCTAAAAATCATTGGAGAAATTAAGAATAACCCATGAAATTGCCGGCCATCTAGACCACAACACAATGGTACTTCAAAATTGCAATTGTAGGCTTAAATGCATAAAGAATACACAAATTTTCTGAACTCTAAAAAGAACAATAAAAATCATAACATGGAACAAAATAAAAAACATTTATCCAAAATATACTCTGTTCTATTAACTAGAATATGGACATGAGAAGCCAAAATATGCTTCCTATCTCCCACAGTCATTCACTCCATTTAAAATCAGTGATACCATTTTGCATTCAAACTGAAATCCCAAAAAAAAGGTTCAGCTAAGTACCTATTGTCTCCCACAGTTAAAGGAATTCTTCCAATTTCATCTGCACTATCATGGTTGGGACCCCTTTTTCTACAATCAAGTCCATCATTATCATATGCAGAAAGAGACCCATCAGTATCCTCATATCATTCTCAATCCAGTCATTATCCTCCACATCTTGTAATCTGGGAACCCTAGGCATGGAACTCCATCTTACTCTAGTAGTCATCCTCAGTTGAAGTTAACATCGGTATGAGTTTTGAGAAGGATCAAATGGTTGAAAAGTGGTGAGGAAGTTGTCAAATTTTCATATGTTGAGCAGGAAGAATGGGGAATCGACGGTGTGCAGTGGAAATGCGGGAAAAATGGGATATATAGTGGGGGGAAATGAGGGAACATATGTAAAGCTTTTTGAAAAATTGGAAGGAAGGGTTGAAATTTTGGGAGGGATAAATTAGATGGAGAAATTTTGGAATTATAGATGATATTTTGAAAGACAATTTTTTTTTCTAAAAAATAAAATATAAAGTTTAAAATTGAGTTACTTTAGAAAGAAATTATTCACTGCACAAAAAAAAAATGTATTTATTGATGGTTAAGTTATGATGTTAGTTTATAATTAATTTAAATGAAATAATGCATTGAAATTAATTCTTCCCTTCCAGTTCTTTACATGTTTTTTAAAGCTTCATCTTAAATATATATGTAAAATTGACTTCTCATTAAAAAAAATTAATTTTTCCTTTTAATTCGTGTGATTGAATCCCAACTGAAATTTGTTCACAGTTCTACCTTTCTTATCTTTGAAATTATCATAGAGAAAGTAAGCTTGTGTGTCTCTTGATCGAAAGTTTCAAACTTAACGTCAAGAATTAAGGAAAACTGAAGGAAAAAAAAAAAACTTATTCGAAAACTGAAAAACGCGTTTTGCTCGTTCGGTCTATTGCACTCAAAATTGACCTAAAATTATTCAAAAAAAACGTATAAGACAATTTCGAGCTTAATTAGATATAGATTCATGTTACTTGAAGATCATTCGAATTTCAATCAATTAATTAGAAGAAATATGATGAGATCTAGAAAAGTTGACAATCGAAAATTTAGGGGACTAAATCGTAAACTTTCGAAACTTGATTTGGATCAAGACGTTATGAATTGAGAATGATGAGGGGAAAGCTAAAAAGATTTCGAGGAAAGTGCCAACTCCCAACTCCGCAAGCCTCGATGAAACGTCTCATTCAAATTCAATTCCCAATTCTTCAAGCCTCGAGGGAACATTTGTATTGGACATTCGATTACCACTAAGCTATAATTGCACACCAAATTACATTTTATGAATGTGAGTTGTTTTTACGAATGAGTAAACGAGAACGTTCAATTATCTAAATAATGACGAAGATTAAAAGCCATAAATTGAATTACAAATTTTTTTACTCAAAACCGAAAAACGGTTGCAATCAAAATTGATCTAAAATTCCCCAAACATGGATAAGGTGATTTTGAGCTTAATTAGATTTTAATAAGTGAAATTGTATTTAGTTTGTGTAAAATATAATTATTTAGTCGGTGTCTCCGCGCCGCGCTTTTTTTTTAATAATGTTTTAATTCATTAGCTTTTTCCTGAATTAAACAATATTTCGTGCTCAATTTTACCTTCCTTTAATAATGTCCTCTTCAGATTTCATTCAAATTTAATGTTTATTACTATTACATTGAATTTTATAATTATGTTATTTGACTTTAACATTATGCATTTTATAAACTTTATACTAGAGTTTTATCATTTTTATTTGCCAATGTATTGAAGTTAGTATTAATATTTGTTAGTTGTTCGACTAATAAAATACTTTTTATCCACCTAGCGCGGAAATTTTTTTTTTTTTAAATTTTTTTTACATTTTTTTTCCTCTACTCTCTCATCCCTCCTATTAAAATTAAAATCCTTTCATTTTTGTCACAATAGTATTGACAATTAACCTCTTCCCAACTGGTTTGTGAATAGTTCCTTATTTTTTCCCCATTTTTACTTACAATTTGATTTCCATTGATTGTATGACTGCTATTTATGAATTTTCGTTGAAAAGGCAAGGATTTTTTATGTTCTTGAAAGTTTACCTTCCTTTGATAATGTTGAATATCATATAAAAAATTTCACACTTCTCTTGAGATTCCATTTCATCAATATTTAAGGCAGCTACTTTAATGTTTATTACTATTGCATTAAATTTTACAATTATGTTATTTGACTTTAACATTATGCATTTTATAACTATTATACTAGAGTTTTATGACTTTCATCCATCAAATTTATTTGCCAATGTGCTAATGTTAAACAAATTGATTTGCTCATTGAAATTTAAGCATATTACCTGGAAAGGCAAAAAAAAAAAAAAAAACCCAACAAATAAGATAGCATGCAAATTAACAATTGTTTTCAAGAAAATATATAAAAGCAAGAATTTCCATTTCTTTGATTATCATACTCCTCATTTTCCAGTCTCAGGAAGAATGCCACATGCAACAGATGCATAATTCAATCCTGTCAACTCAGGTGATCCTCTTAAACTAAGTTTGGCAGTGAATATGGCAACTCAAGAAATTCAGCTACAAAAATAAGCAAATTCCTTTCATAATACATACTAATTAGACTACTTAAACTAACTTCACTGAATCAACAATGCACAACAAATAATATAACTTCACTGATATTGGGGAAAAGTGCACCAAGCCAGTAGATAGTTGATTTAGATTTTCTGAAATTCTGTATCTGACTACTTCACACAGAAAAATACCCACACGTAGTTTCTGGAATTTAGAACCAATAACATAGAAATAAAACTAAAACTTCCTAGGCAAAAGAGGTCTCAAATACAATACAATATTGTCCATACAATATAGTGGGCATCCAACAGAACAAATTGTGTCCAACATGAGGTCAGGGCAACACTCAATACTTTCAGATTGAAAGGAAACAGAAAGAAATAAATAAATAAATCCTTCCAAATATTGATTACAAGTGGCAACACTCAGGTCTGGTTAGGAGATTAAGGAAATTATTGACATGGCTCATGTCAATTCAATCTTGGGCACATTCAGTAGAAGTTGAGTTGGCATACACTACTACCCCGTATCTTGAACTAAAACATCACCTAGCTTCTTGTCCAACTTGGCCATTATTCCCTTTTCCATAAACATGTGAAATGTTTCCTACATTCAGCCAACGAAAAATATGAAGGTATGACAACAACAATAACTTAAAACATGAACTCAAACTAACAATATTCCAGTAATTCCAATGTACAAGGTGATTGCATTTTTATGCTGTATTACAAAACCTACCTAAGCTATGATAAAGTTGTCATGATCAGACAAAATTTCTGTATAGGATGATGCTGCCTCTGAAAGAGGGAAAAGAAGTGCAAAGAAAACGAAGTACGCCAAAAACGAGTAAATACAGAAAGTGCAGAACAAAGAAAAAAATAAAGAGAAAAATGATAAGGTGGTAAATAGAGAAGCACATATATGTCAAAAACAATTTGGAGACCTGATTAAATCCCTATAGTTGTGACAAGAAGAAATGATAGCAGATATACGATACTTCTTTCCTAATAGGCATGCAAAAATCCAAGTAAAATTATGTTTAATTTTGAAGTTAAATATTTAACTTGTGAAATCAAACAAGCTTCCCCTAGCTTCAGTAATAAGCATCAGGATATACTTTTATCATCTTAGCAACATGCATTACAAGTAAACTGTATTGACTATTGATACATTTTATACTAATTACGGTTGGTAGATAAAAAGGTCTTGATTTGGTTTTTTGACCTATATAGAAATGACTACTCACCATTTGAGTACATGATGGACAGCCAGAAACAAGCGGATGAGTATGTTCTTTTACAACTCTTGAAACAATCTTGGGCACATTCAGTAGAAGTTGAGTTGGCATATACCACTACCCCGTCTCTTAAACCAAAACATCACCTAGCTTTTTCTCTAGCCTGGCCATTATTCTCTTTTCCATAAACATGTCAAATGTTTCCTACATTCAGCCAATGAAAAATATGAAGTTATGACAAGAACAATAAACTAAAAACATGAACTCAATCTAACAGGAATAATAATAGTACAATTTTCTCCTTCACTTGCACTTGTTGTGAAACCATGACTATGTCAATGTCCTCCAGTTGTGTATTTTGTTCTACATCAAGCCTTTCAGAATCTACATCAAATATCCTAGATTCAGCCACATCTACTTCATCAGCCCTAATATCAGTACGAACTAAATTTTGGCTATCAAATTCTGAATTTATTCGAATAGGTTTCTGGGTAGATGGTGATTGATTCTCTTGGAATGCAAGTTCCACCCACACATTACACACTTCATTTTCTGATATGATTCCTTGTATGTTGGGAACATTTCTTGCTTTTGTTTTCACAACTGCCCACCAATCAAGTCTATCTCTGGCCTTCGTTGGAAAACATGTGTAATATACTTGTTGAGCAAGTATAAACACATCATTTGTTTGTAATTTCTTCTTATGATTAAGTTCGACGGGACCGAATCGTCGATGGACTCTAACTCCACCATTGATGTCAAACCAATCACACTTGAATAAGGTTACCTTGTTTCCAGCACCTCCTAAATAATCCAATTCCAATATTTCAATTAACATACCAAAGTAGAAACGCACAGTCATTATGACAACTTCCGAGTACTGACACACCACTATTCATTGTTGTTTTGTATGAACCATAATCTAAAGTGTGGAACTTAAAACCATTGACAAAATATCCATTATAACAATTCACTCTACGTGAGGGACTCAAAGCCAAAGCCTTTATGCCATTATCAACTTTATTATGATCGTCCAAAACCTAAACAAAAAGAAATAATATGCATTAGAATTCATTTTTCAATATACTCTTTCGGGTTAATTGAGACATTACTTGCGAAATCACTTACATGTTCCCTTAACTAACACAAAAAATGTTCTTCCCTTAAACCATCAAATTGTGCATCATACATTTGGGGATACAACATTCTCATATGTTCATCAAACACCATACATGTGCCATGAGAATTTATAAATGCAGCTAAGCAAGCATACAATTCAATATATATGTTACAAATGTAATTATAACTACTTATGTGATAAAAGGGGTTACTTCCTCACAATTTAAGAGCATATACATCGATGCTGCTCTAAATTCCTCATTTGTCATTAATTTGCTATTATTACGTTGAACAACAAACGGTCGTCCAAGGTGGGTAAAAATTGATAGTCTCCCTTGGGGATCAATAAGACCTCCATCATCACTCCTCAACACACGATTCAATCTTATTGAAATATTTTGATCAAAATACAGATAGCAAAAAGTTGATGTTTCCTCTACTAAGTATACCTCCACAATAGATGCCTCAACATAAGCCCGATTCTTCACTTTATCTTTTAAGTGGTGCAGGAACCTGTGATACACGAAATCAATATCATTAAGACTATAGAAGGTAAATTAAATATTGAAGCATGCGCTAACTCTCAAAAGGATACATCCAACAATACTACACAGGACCTCCAAACTTCGCTTCATATGCTAAATGAACAGGTAAATTGACTCAAAAAATTCCCGTGGAAAAATCTTTTCAAGCTTGCATAATGTCACAACAACGTTTTGTTCCAATTGCACCATATCTTTCACCCTAAAAAAAGTACTGCATATATCCCTAAAAAAAAATAGCTAAGTTCAGTTAAAGCTTCCCAAAGTGCTTTAGGCAACTAGTCTTTAAATGCAATTGGCAGCAATTTTTGCATAAAAACATGACAATCATGGCTTTTCATTCCATAGAACTCACAATCAATCTTAACACAACGTGAAATGTTTGATGCATAACCGTTAGACATTCTTAAATTCCTAATCCAATTGCATACTTCTCGTTTTTGTACATTAGTTAAGCTATAGGAGGCCTTTGGCATGAATAGTTTTCCTCTTTCATCTTCATATATATGAAGCTCCGGACGATTGCAATAAAGCTCCAAATCCTTCCTAGGCTTGAAGTCATCTTTAGTTTTTCCTTTTATATCCATAATTGTGTTGAATATATTTTCTAATACATTCTTTTCAATATAAATCACATCTAAATTGTACCTTATGAGATGTTTATCCTAGTAAGGCAACTCCCAGAAAATGCTTCTTTCACCCAATTATGGCTATGACCAAAACCTTCGATTTCTTTCCTTTTATGAGCTTTGCCACTTGTAATGTATGGAAGGTTCACCACTATACTTCGCAACTCTTCATCGGTTAGCCTATGTAGTGCCATATTCTTCTCAACTCTACCTTTGTAAAACTTGTCTCTTTGTTTTCTAAATGCATGGTCGGGTGGTAGGGATTGACGGGTCACAATACAAAAAAAAAAAAAAAGGTGTTTCCCTCCATTTTTAAGCATGGAGGATTTAGTTTGACCCATACAGTATGGACAAGACTTTAGACCGTATGTACTCCATCCACATAACATGCCATATCCCAGAAAATTACTAATAGTCCACATCAATGCAGCTTTTAACTGAAAATTTTGCTTTGTTCGTATGTCATATGTTTCAACACCTTCATTCTAAAGAATTTTTAGTTCATCAATGAGAGGACGCAAATAAACATCAAGGTTTTTCCCTGGACTCTTTGTTCCAGGGATAACCATCAAGGTTTTTCCTGGACTCTTCGTGTGCTTAGTGCATTCATGTTTTATAGGAGAAAACAAAAAAAAAAAATTTTATTGCTATGAGTCAATATTTGTTGTTTAAAAAGGGAGAACAAAAATATTTTATGCAAAAAATTGTTTTATAGCATGATATACATTAAACTTGATTTTGTTGGTTGTGATCAAGTATGAGTTTAATTGATGAGTTGTAACATATTTTTCATTGTTAACTTAGGTTATGTAAGGAGTATTTAGTATAGGTCTCTTCATATAACATCTGTACTGCATACACTATGATCTTGTTAGTTGGACTCTACTACGTGTGTGAGATTTAGGATGCCAGTCACAAGTTAGTAGAGTGACTTTGAACATGAATTGACCTTATTTATTAGACTAAGCTCCTGTTTATTCCTAATAAATAAAAAAAAGAGAAAAATGCTCGATATCTTATGCTATCTTTTGAAGCCTATTTGACTTGGGTGATTAAGCATGCGGGATTTCTCATACCTGGTGCCTCTGGTCAACTGATTTGGGTTAACCGGTCTAAAGCTCGCTACAAATGTCATTTTAGTCGCTTAATGAAAGGGGGAGTCTGCACTTAATATTGAAAAAATAATTATGAGATTCAAAGTTGTGAAAAATATATGCAAAAAGTCCGGGAGGAAAAGAAAAAAAATCAATATTCAATTAGCTCTTATTTAAAGGCCCTAATGCGCTTTACATGGTTTGACTTTCATTAGTAGATGAATAAATTTATTGGCAGTGATGTTTAACATGTTATTTCTCACAAATTTAAGGTTTGGAATCCTGCTTACAGATGATTAATGGAACTTTATATATATGGGTCACTTATACAATTTACTCTATGCTTTACTTGAACTGAGTTTGTGGGAAGGTTTACTGTTCATTGAATATACTTATGCATGCTAACGACTGCATTGTCTAATGTCATTCTATTGTGGGAATAATTTTATTTTTGACATTTGCATCTTATGTCTTGAGGGGTCATTGGGGAGAGATATAGATACTTAATTTTTGCCTATCTGTTTCTATATCAGAACATTCATATTGTTGACATTTATATTTATATCCCTTGTCATTTTGTGACAAAAAAAGAGAGTAGATATTTTAACTGGTTTATTTTTATCTACTTACTTGATGTACAACTTTTGATTTCAGTTCTGCTAAATTAAGTTTGATATTTTAGTAGTATCAACGTGTCTTCGTGGTATGTTGGATTTCATTGATACTATGTCTTAGTTTAACTTGTGATATAAAACTGAAAACCATGCTTTCTAAATTCCATAAATGACACTTACAGTAGAACTGTTTGCACTGTGATTATTATTGATCCTGTTTTTTACACATTTTATACTGGTATTTGAGTTGTCTATTTCAGAAAATAGGTACTATAATTTTTTCGTCCAAAACAGTTGTTAGTTGTAGGTTGTGTCATTTTTGAGTTTGTATTTTTTATTTGATTACTACTTTGACATAGATTATTATTTTGTCACAAAATGTCAAAGGGAGAGTTTGGGTTTTAGTTGATTTATGTAGTTGGCAAATTCTGTGTAATTGGATAGGTTGTTAAAGTTCAAGGAGTAATGTGCAATTTGGTCAAAAGTTAGTAGGTTTCGAGTTTAGAACAAGGAGAAAAACAACGTGAATTTTCGTTGGACTGTCGCCAAGGGTTGGCTCGAGCTACAAAAGCAGAAATATTGTCGCTAGACTGTCGCTGGGCCCTCGCTCGAGCGATAGTGATGTCTAGGAAATTTTTATTTCGTGATTTCAAGGCTTTTTACCCGGCCTATTCCCTTCTTGACCTACATATAAATATCATAACTCACTTGCAAGGTTTTCTAAGGTTGACAATTGAGAGAAACTGTTTAGAGAGTGAATATATCGTATCATATCATTCAACCTTCAATTCTTGTGAGAGTTTGGTAAGAAAAACATCGAGAGTATAATCTAAATACCAAACCACAACTTCCTACATATCAAAGGTGTTGAAGATCGAGGAAGGTGACTGGAGTTCCAGTCTGTGAAGAACAGATTGGACTCTAATTCAATATTTAATTAAAATTTGATTTTATTTAAATAAACCCGCTAATTAAATTTATTGATTAATTAATTATTCTGATCCATTTGTCTAAATTAGTTTAAACGACTTTAATTGCTAGAAGCTTGAAACATGTTTGCATATAATATTAGATATTATATAGAAAGTCACTTATATGATGAATGTTTTATTAGTGGATGATTATGGACTCGACCATGTGGATGTGTTGAATGGTTAGTTTTATTCTTGTTGTTTTATGGGCCAGTGAGCTCTTTTTAATTAAATAAACCCGCTAATTAAATTAATTGATGAATTTGATGAATTAATTATTTAATTATTTCGATCCATTTGTCTAAATTAGTTTAGACGACTTTAATTGCAAGAAATTTGAAACATGTTTGTATATAATATTAGATATTATATAGGAATTCATTTATTTAATGAATATTTAATTATTGGATGATTATGGACTCGACTATGTGGATGTGTTGATTGGTTAATTTCATTTTTGTTATTTTATGGGCCTTCGAGCTCTTAATTTATTCTGGACCTGCAAGTCCGTTATTATTATTATTATTATAGGCCTGCGCGTCCAATGTTATTCAGGCATGCATGCCAACTAGTATAGGATACAGATTGTAGATGGACTGATTGAAAATGTAAGAAGAGAGGGAAACCATGGGGATGGTTCATTGATACTGATTCGATGCAATATCCCTAGGATTTGACCGACTTGTCTTCCTTATGGCTCGGAAAGACTAGATAGAATGATTTCATAATCATCCACTCTTGTATGTATATTTATTTGCATGTTTGATGAAATACGTACATATATACATGATTGAATCAATGGGACCTTTGCATGCAAAATCTCTCGTTAAAAATATTAAGTCAATTTGTTATTTGCCTTCCATCATTATAGTGAAAAACGAGAGTTCTAAATCGATCTCTGTTTGTTGAGTATACTCAAGGCTGGTCTATTAGT
>CAIGRB010033079.1:99503-141310 GCA_903798255.1 Fraxinus quadrangulata | reverse complement strand
TTGTGCTTCGGCTTCCCATGTTTTCCTCGCATTTTTCACCGCACATCTCCATTCCCACATATTTGTCTTTCATTGGTTTGCCAACTGGGCAGTTATTTCACGTCTTAAGATTCAATTTTTTTTCTTTTCTTGTGGTCCGGTTTATAGAGGATGGTAAGGCACATAGCCGAGTGTTTCCCTCAAGTTGGTAACCACATCATTGCACTTGATTAGAAGATTAAGCATCTGTTGTGCAATATCATTGTTTGTTGTTGGGATAATGGATATGTGTGGAGCGGGTGGGACATTAAACGATGCAGATGCTTGCTCAGAAAATGGCATATTACTCCGCAAATTTTGCAACTGATTAGAAGTCAAAGGATTGGCATTGGCAGAATGAGAAATAACCTTAGCAAAATTCTTACTACTAAGATCGATTGAATGTGTAGAAGCAGCAACCTCGGGAAAAGTAGGAATGATATTTGTGTGCTCATTCCCGCTCAACAATCGAGTCTCGTCCCCACCTAATACGAACTTGACGCGTGTGCTTCTACCGCTGCCACCTTCATCGCCAGAGGACTTCTTCAGACAAGACTTGAGCTGGGCAGGCGGTTGCTGATTCAGTGGCAAAGAAAGTTTAGCGGCCACCCTTTGCTTAGCTACATTATCTTTAGTTTGTTGGGAGGCCACAATTGATGACTCATCCTTCTGAACCTTGGCCTGTTCTGAATCTTGACCTTCCCGGATATAGCATCTCACGTTTGTATTTCCAAATAAATTGTTACTTCCTGAAGCAAACTTTAAGGCAGCTTCAGCATGAACCTTGGACTGGTAGACAACACGGCATGTATATGACTTCCAGAAAACTCGAGTACCGGAGTGATCCAATGGACCAAAACGAGCAAACTTCGCTTTCAGTTCTGCAATTGAAGGAAGTGCTCCTCCTTGTGGAAACTTCATAACAAGCATTGCACGATCAGCAGCTCTTGTTGGCTGCTGCTCTATCCTCTTGCTAGATTCCAATTTAATTGCTTTTTCTGATGTCAGTGATACAATTTTTGCACCTGTTTCTTTTACATCCCCTCGTTGAATGTCTATAGCCTTCTGGGCAGCCTTCTTCTCTGCTACTAATGATTTCACATCGTCAAATCTCTTATTTTTCTTTGAAGCAATTTCTTCAAGACGATCAGATGGACCACGTTTCTTTCCAACTTTGCCTAGATCATCATGCCTGACTAGAGGTTTAACAGGCTTCACAGTTGAAACCTCTTTGATATTCTCTGCAGAAATGATTGGAGATCTGGCAGCAGGTAATTTACTTGCACGAGCTTCATTTAAATCATTCTCAGCTGGAGCTGACAAGGCCAAGCTCTTCTGATAGACAAGAGATCGGAATTTTGATAAAACCTGCTTGATAATAGCTGGACTCCTCCTTTCCACGCCATGGAAGGGGTTGAGAGCAAGAGCTTGTAAATCTTTCAGTAGCACTGCAAGTTCAAACTCTGCATCCCCTATCCCAACAGCCTGCCATGTTTCCATTGAAGGAAGCTGAGACTTTTCACCCAGAGAAACTTGAGCAGATGTTCCTGAAACTCTCACGGGTGCTGCTCCGCTGTTATCGACAACGCCAGGTATCTGCACATGGTTAACCCTAAAGCCCATTTCATTCTTTCTCTTCTTCTTCTCTGTCAGAACTGGATTCTCAGTGCTTATTTCCCCAGCAGGACGCTTGTGTACCTTTGCTTTCTTAGCTCCATTGTCCAAAAGCTTCTTGGGACCTAAACCATGAGTTCGCTTAGTAATCACTAAACAGAGAAGATGTGTACTGAAAAAATAGAGAGAGAGGATGCACACCACTGCCAACGTCCTGAAGTTTCTTTTTGTGTAAATCTTCAGCAGAAACCTGGTGACTTGTAGGTAGGTCAAGGCCTTCAGAAACACTGGTATCGGGAGTCTGATGCACATGCTCAGACATGCCAGAATAATCAACTATCCCAGAAACATGCGACCCATCTTCCGAAAGAGGCTGACTAGAGGAGCCAACTTGCGTCGAGCTTGCTTTTTTAGCCTTAAACTCATTTGGTGTGTCTCTGCGTTTAAATAGATATCTTTCTTTCTCAATTTGGTCCTTTATTCTAATAGGTTTTGCAGAGCTTTTCTCCTTCCCAAGAGCTTCTGCAATGACAAGTCGGCCACTCAAAGGATCTGCAAGATGACACAGAATTACAAAAATGACGAGAAAAACCATAAAGATATAAGTTCTTAGATAAATACAGTTCACTGGTAAAGCTCACATGCTCATCTCTACTCAAGAAACACACAAAGTCAGTGAACCAAAGAATAAAAGATTAATATAACAACATTAATTATGCTATACAGGTAACTTGCAAAAAATGAAGCTGGATCTCAATGATTGTCCAAACAAAAGCATAAAATTAAGATCGACAACTAATGCAAAACAAGCTGAGAGCAAGTGGCAGCAACCAAAAAGAGTTGCAAGAGCCAGGGGAGGAGTTGATGATGCACATTTTCAAGAAAAATCAAAAAGGTACCAAGTAAAATTTCTATGGCATGCCATACATGCAGGTAAATAGTTAAATAATAAAAGGAGATAAAGCTTTCCATCAAAAGCCCCCCTCACAACATTTAAAACGAGACCAATGGACAATTAATAGTCCCTTGAGTACACCAACAATTTTCCATCTATTTCTTCTAGATGATATATGAGAAGAGATAAGTCAAAACATGAAGACAAAACTCATCCAACAACTATGAAAAAATATTGTCATTAACCTATTACTTTTAGAAATAATCATATTAGCCTAGCGTATCCCCCAGCACCCAAGGTCAATGGACAAAAGGCGCGAGAGATTAAGAACAATAGTCATTATGCCATATCGAAGATTCCAAATAATTAAATGCAGATATATCTCAATGATTGTCTTGAGCAATAACATTATATTAAGATAACAACTAAAGTTAAACAAGAGGTGAACAAGTGGCAGCAAGCACCAACAGGTGCAAGATTTGGGGGAAGTGTTGATGGAGCATAACTTCATGAACAATTAAAGTAGTAACAAATGAAAAATTTATTGTATGGCACATGAGAAGGTATTAATACTCATAGAGAAATTTTCCCATTAAAAGGTGGTCCCCTCAACATTTAAGGTAGACCAACTAAAGGACAAAATTAATAGCTCCTAAAGTCCACCAACAATCTTCCGTGCCATTCCTTCTAGACGATACGTGAAAAGAGATGAGTCAACAGAGAATGACAAAACTTATTTGAAACCTATGCATAAATGTACACCTTTTACGTAAATACATTTACAAATGTTAGCCTACTGTGTTGCCCCCACCCCTGGATTTATCAGAAGTCAAATTTTAGCTTCAACGTGATCAGAGGACTTCCTTGAAAGTAATTGTTAGCTCACATTTGTAGTTAGTTAAAAGACAACTTTTTGTTGTCATTAACTATTAAAAATATAGATTAAACAAGATTATGAACAAATAAAGTAGAAGCATTATTTTTCTAGTCAACATTAATGGATTTTAAAGCCTTATAAACTTAGATAGTTTTCAACTAAAATGAATTTCTAAGGACAAGTTTATAAGAGAAATAATTGTATTAACAGATAGGTAAGTCCAGAAGAGAGTACTTACCCATGTATCTATGATAACATGTCACAATTTATTTAATTCTCATAAATTCTTTTTCAAGATATCACATAATTTATTTTCATAGTATTAATTACTTTCAGCTTAATATGGTGAAATCCGACTCCTAACAAGTGATTATATTGAGAAGGCATTGGCAACGTAGAGCAGCTATAGAAATATTATGGCAAATAATATTCCCTTATACATCATTTGGTGTAAGAAATAAATTGAATTTGTCTACAGTATTCTAGTAAGAAGTACCTTCTCAAGTTCTTATACATTTTCTCCAAAAAATTTTCCCAAATGTAGTTTGTTCTTAGAATTGCTTAATCATATCAGACATTAAACAAGATCACAGCTAAAATTTTATTGGCTTCATACCATGAATTACATCTTCAGAAGAGCATATGGCCAAAAAGCATTAGAGGATTTAAAAAATTTTGAAATGATTATTACAAGTCTCCATAAACATATCATGTCGAGTAAAGTTTTACCTTCCCATTTTACATGTCCAAAAAGCTCTTAAATTAACTTAAAAGGTGCATAGAAGTCCAAATATTTTTGGAACCTAGCTCAAATTATTTGTTTGACTGCAAAAACTGGTAGACTACATGTAGACAGGAACGTCCTGTTCTACCAGACCAAGAGGTAGGGAGACAACTTGATTCTTTCATGCTCGGTCAACAAAAATACTGTTAAAACCATTAATGTAAAAGGGCTTTAGAGTCCAAGCCCACACTAAATGAGCCCAAGCTGAATTAATTTTTATGTCCCGCCTGCTGGAAGGATTGATCCCCTTAGGCTTATCCAGTTACAAAGTTCTCAAACAAATCACATTCGCAATAGAAATGAACTAGAGAAATATAAAAAGCCATATTATCAAATTAATATATAATTAGCAACTGGTCATTTTTTAATTTCTTTAAGAATCCAAATAAATATTCTATAGAAGCCTTGCATCACCAAACTGAACACCACGAAGCCAAAGTCACCTGCTTTGCATCAGCTTAGCAAGACCAACCGTACAATCATCTATTTGCCACATGCAATGAATCAATAAATCTAGCTCTTGATTACATGGTAATTTTGCCAAGTTGAACTGGTTTCCATTTGCAACCATTTAGAAAGACAACGAGCATAATGATCCTCGCTCCTCTTGTCTGAGGCACTCGAGCTCCAGTCACACACGAGGTAAGCAAAAGAAGGAAAAAGAGATGAAAATCACAGCACTAATCAAATATGTCCAAACAGAATAAGCTCGGCCCCTATTTGTCTCCCTTTAAAACAAAACTTTTTAATTCTCACACTCATTTTCAAACACACATTCATACAATAAAATACTTTGTACGTATATCCAAAAAAATTTCATATTTTTTAACCATGCATTTTCCAAAAACTCACTATTCAAAGCATCATTTTTTCTAAATAATTTTGATAACAGGGGCTTATATTGGTTGTTTCAAGCAACATATCAAGGTGCCGGTATGACCGCTGCTTAGAATCGTTGCCTTCAGCATTGTTTTGTTTCTTTCCCATTTATTTCATTTATTTCTCAAACATGTCATATTTTATTGGTCTTGAGAAATTTTCAGATGATGCACCCAATTTCAGTATGAGTTTTTGCCCTTGTGAGTTGTATTATCTTCCAATATATCTTGTTCATGTAATTGAACGACAAAATTTTCCTTTACTGTTGACCATTTTTCGAAAAAGGACACTCAAAGCATAATATTTGACTCCTAATGAACACCTCATATGATTTAAAACATTGCCATATATAAGCAATTGCTTCCAGTAAGTGTTTGTCACAAGTTATTTAATGAATAAAGAGTCTATTCAGCAAAGCATAAAGAAATAAGCCCAACTAAGTTGTATGTTCTTTTGAAGACGGACCAATATCTTAGATTTTTGAAGATCATTAAATATTTCATACTACAGAGTATTGAGTTGGGCTAATGAACCTGGTAGACCAAGTGAAATTGCCAAACTAAGGGTAAAGCAATACTAACCCTGTTTGGTTTGGATAATAATTAGATTTTCAATAGATTTCGATAAAAGTTAATGAAATATGTTGTTGAAAAATTGATAAAAGTTGTGATTCATGATTAGAAATGAGTTTGGAGATAAATGAGTTTTAAGGAATGGGGACCAAAACATGGGCTAAATTGTTGCAAGTGTACTATAATGAGAACCTATACTTGCCAATATTTAATCTCTTACACCATTGTCTCCAAAAAGCACCAGGGATTTAGGCTTTGAGGCACACCTCAGGCGAAGTCTTCATAACATCTCAAAGACAATATTTAATCTCTTACACCATTGTCTCCAAGACATAAGCCTAGGGTGGTTGAGGTGTGCACTCGCTTTTCTAGTCCTGAACACTTCACGGGCTTTTTGGACTATTTCAAACCCAACTTTTAACTCTAGAAACTAGAATGAAATATTTGGAGAAATAGAGACGAGGAACAAGTCAACCAGGCAAGCCTCAGACTCCTATAACTTAAGTACAATAAACCCTTCTCCCATGTGAAGGTACAATTTTCCAGCAGAAGAAGGCCAGTCTATTATACCTATGACGCTTAATACTGAACTTTTCTTTCTTCTAATATTTTGCAGTTATCGCTGCAGTTTTGTTTTATTTTCTTTCAAAGTCATAGCAAGCAATTCTTGAATATCTTTTGTTTCAAACTTCTAGTGTGTGTTTGATACACATTATTTTGGAAGAATATATTTTGGAATAGTAGATTGATGGAGAATATGTGGTTAAAAAGGAAGGAAAAAAGATTGATATGATGGAAAATATTATTTTTTTGAAGAATGTGTCGTTGAAAATGAGTAAAAGAATGAGAATAAAATTTTTCATATAGATCAAACGGGGCCTTCATTCTAGTATTACTAATGGTCTCATTATGGGAACATTACACTGTAACTTTATTGTTTGCTACTTTTTCATCCATTTTGCGCTAGGTGCAATCTTTTAATTTTGTTAAAACGAGCTATTATGAATATTTTAGATGGTTCATTACGACTACAATTTTGTATTTCTGTAAAAAAAAAATTAATATTTTATTTGTTATTTAAGCTTACACCGTAAAGTGCATCGATTTAGGCTAAGGCAAAACACCTCGATACCTGATTTATCGTTTTTAAGAATTGCTTTCACCAAATTCACCTTAAAAAAATAAGTGTATTTTTTTTTTATGGATGTATTGTACATTTGTAGTCATCACTCAAATATAAACAAAAGATATCTTTGTTTATTGATAGAAAAAGCCAACATGGTGGACCCAAATGGGAAAAGCATCTCGTAAGGTTGACGCAGAGGGATCAAATAACAGCTACATCACACTATTCCATCTCAATTTCTATTCCTAAGTTCTGCATACCTAGATACTCGAAGAAAAACTTCAAGCAGCATCAAGTGGACATACAAAGAAAGGCATGGCCGATAAAATGAAACGAAAAAATAAAAGAAATCAGAGAAAAGAATTAAAGTTTAACAGCAATAACATACAATAAGGCAAGAGTGAGAAGACAAAATACAACATCCAATCATTAGCTTTAGTCAAGTGTACTCGCATGTATAGGTAAATACTTCATGCAAATATATTTTAGTTAAAGAAAATAAAATTGTTTTGCTCCATTCCCATCTCTAAATTAAAATATCTATCGACATTAAGTTTCTTGCCCCAGATCCACCTATCTTCGAACATTATAAGCTCCCTATGATAAGAAGACCTACAACAAGAAAATCTGTGCAGGTTCTAATAAACTATTTTATCACATGCAAAAAAGTGATTGAATGGAGACTAATCCTATTCCCCATTTCTTATTCAAATATCAATCATTGCTATAGTCAAATAGCATAGTAGCAACTCTCGCTGCATCATGGTCTTGCCATATTATAGTCAGAACTCATCACAAGATGTCACTCCAAATGGTGGTGCTATCAAAGACATATATCAGTTGAGAGATACAAAAAGGTATATTTAAATGGTCCCAATTATGAAATTTTTTTATATGTACTGAGTGGAACATTTTCTGCTGTTTGGAACCTCAAATATCAGTCCTAGATAACCCACAACCAAAATAAAGCAATCCCCAATAAAACTAAAGGGGACTACTCAAAACACATTAGACTTCCATGTTCACGTAATTAAGATGCACTGGCAGGAAGATTAGTGGAGCGGAACATACAACAAATACACCACCAAATCTTCAAAAAGGCATAATAAACAATACCTTTAGATGAATCCATAACAGGTGGCTTCGTGGGCCGAGCAGGGCGCACAAACTCTGTACCAAAGGCTTGTGCATATGTCTCATCATACTCCTCAAACAGGGCCTTTCTGAACACTAAAACCGTGGCCTTGTTCTTGATAAAATCTAGCATCCAATACTCATCTGACAAGGGTTTCAAGGCTAACTGTTGTAAGAAAGTGAGCATCTCCCTGGGAAGAAAACTGTCTCGTGCTTTTTCAATCTGACTTGTGGGATAAACTGCGCTCGGTTCATAACCAGCTACATCCGCAATAAAGTATCCCTCAACACCAGTGGGCCAAAGATTAAACTTGTTTCGACATCTACAGATAAGACCCAAACCCCTTCTTCGAGATACCTCATCCACAGCTTCCTCCACTGCCTTTAAAAATGATCGTGAAAGTGTTTGCCTAGATTTTTCCGCAAAGTTCTTCTCAAATGGTATTAGTTCGGCTGGTTCAAACCACCCATAGCTACCATCCCCGAAAAATGCCACCAACACATGGCCCTCGTGTTTGGTTCTCCGAACAGAAGGCGTAACAAATGCTTCATTGTATATAAATCCAGGCCACCACGGGTGGGATTTTACTTTGCCCCACACCATGTCACCAACTTGGTACCCATTGCCGATGGCTTCACCATTTCCCTTCGCCACAAACTCGTCAAATCCCGAGAGCAGAGAATCATAATCTGCTTCCATACCAACAGGCATCTTATTCTTACGGTCCCAATAATCAGTCGGAATAGAACAACTATCCTGATTTTCCGAAACTCTATACGCATCAACAGATTTATTTTCTTCATTTTTCACCTTGGTAAGTCGAGATTCATTCAAAACATCAGAAAACACAGCTTGCTCTGATTTACCCGCACTTCCACCAGAAACCCTAGCTTCTTCCGAAGGCCCCTCTGGAGTCAAGCCCACATCTCCTCCGCCTAAAGCGCCACTGCTACTACTGGTGAAACCGACCTTGGGTTCATCTTCAACAGCATCTTCGTCTTTTCCGTCCGACAAACCATTTTTGTTGCTGCTCATCATGGATATCTCTCATTCGAATTCAAGTCGAAACCCTAAATTTTGTTAGAGCTATAAAGAAAAATAATTTCGATTCAGAGGAGATATAAGAGTGAAATTGAAGAAAATTTTAGTTAGGAAATTCGAAACGGAAGAGAAAGACAGAGAGAGCGGGGACAGAGAGAGCGACTGGAAGGTAGCGCGCAGTAAAGAGTATATGCTTCTGGAGATTATTTTTAATGAAAATTGATTATTTAAAGAATGTGTTCTGGGAAATTTTATTTTTTAATTGTAGAGCAATTCTTCATTTCAAAATAGGACAACAACGGACCTATAGGCTATAACCTATCACTACAAAGAGAGAAATAACCCGACATGAACCACAACCTATAAAAAGCTAACAAAATTTCAATATAAGATACAAACCGCTCAAAAGGCATTGACAGTTACCAACCACTACTAGTGTAGAGTCACATTGCCTTCTATTATTGCAAGTGGAAATAATTTTGAAATGACAAGGAATTATTTTTCACAGCTGAAGTTCTAGGGCGTGTTCCGTGGTATTTAAAATTTAATTAAAATTGAAAATATAATTATTATTGGGTCCCACTCATCTAATAAAAGTAAACAATAACGATTAGTTTTTCAATTTTATTCTAATTTTAATTTCTACCGAACACGCTCCTAATAAGCTTCAATAAAGGCATTCTGTTCAGTGGCATCACCAACTTTTTGCTTAGTCCAGACATTTCAATCCCCGACAAGTTAAGCAAGTATTTAATTTGTGTTTATGAGTTGTATATAGAGATTTTGTAGAAATATTTGTTGTTTGACGTCATGCTTTCTTTCCTTTACTTTCTCTCACATTAAATATAATTCACGTTCCTTATGTTAGTTATTGAGTGAAGCACATAGTTAGTTGAGGGCAATTTGTTTGTCATATAAGGACCTTTGCTATATAAACCATCAAACCGAGATTTATAGCGAACTTAAAATAACAACACGAGAAAATTGATTTCCTTTACTCGATTCATGAATACACTTCTGAAGACATCAAAGTGGAATGAATATTAACAAGGGCTTCGACTCAAAATTGTGCCTGACTATTTGGCCATACAAACCTTAACCCAGACCTTAAAGCACTCTTTTAATGATTAAAGGGAGCCCACAAGTATCATTCAAAGCACTCTATCTCAAAACACACCCAGTGTACAAATTTCACAAAGAGAATCAGAAAATCAAAATTCAACTAAAGATTTGTAAAACGAACGCAAAGAGAGAAAAGAAGAGTAGTCTGAAAACCAACCAAAAAGGAAAAAACTTAGATTATGACTTAATAGGACAACCAAGGCATATATTTATACCCTTATTTCCAACCATTGGTCTAATCTTGATCCAACGCTCTAGGGGCTTCTCAGATAATCAGTATTCTGAAAAGCGGCAGGCTCGCACTTTTTTAATTTTTTTTTCATGCCTAGGCATGCATTTTAACTCTTTTTTTACGCCTTTTTATTTAATTATTAAATAATTTTTAGACTGATTTAAAATTTTAAAATAATATTAAAATAAGAAAACATTTTTTAATGTCCAAGTTCGCGTATGTTGAAGTTTGGCCTCCACGCTTCGTGACACTTTACCCTTTTTAGAATACTATAAATAATCAAAGGTAAAAAAAAATTGAGTTACAACCTCAAAGACGTATAACTTCAAAATAAGACTTTCACATAGAGGATCCGAGTTTAGGCCAACCAAGTTATTGGACAATTGTTAAAGAAATAGAGATTGGGCTTAGCCCCATTATCATCATCGCCCTAAAAAGAGAATGTTGACATCACAACCCAACAAATCTCCATCTTACTGTCAATGGACTTGTACCACAAAGCAGTTATCCACAGACACCAAGTAGCACATGCAGTTCAAACATTTAACTAGTATCAATGTTTAGTAAAGTCAAATAAGACTTAAACTTAGAGGCAATACCTTAGTTCCCATGTATGAATGATTAAATTATGTAGGATTTTTTTTCCAAAAAAAAAAGTATCCTTAGAGATAATATTTCTAATAAAATGTAACTTAACATCTATATAATTTGTTCTTTCATGAAAAACAAGATTCTTACACAAATGTATAACACTTTGACGATTTGGATGGAAAACAACATGTTTAGAAATCATATTTGTTTTAGTTAATAACCTTTAATCCATAAGGATTCCTTTACAGCTTTAGTTTCTACAAAATATTCAGCTTCTATAGTAAATAAAACAACCATAAGGATTCCTTTACAGCTTTAGTTTCTACAAAATATTCAGCTTCTATAGTAGATAAAACAACTATAAGTTGTAATTGAGATTTTCAACTTATACAAGTACCACAAAAAGTAAATATATAAGCAGTTATTGATTTCCTGTTATCATATCATCAACAAAATCAACATTAACAAAACTTTTAAGTATTACTCCATCATTGTATGTTTTAATCAATAATCCTAATTACAAGGTTCCTTTCAAATATTTGAGAAGCCACTTAAGTGTTTTCCAATGTTCTAATCCAGGATTAGCCACAATCTACTTAAATTGCTAATAGCAAGGGCAACATCAAATCTTGTACAAACTGTTACCCCCCCAAATCCAAGGTCCCAGCTCAGATTGCCACATGGACAGCCACATGAGCACAAGGTCCACATGTGCAGGAAGCTAGCTGGAAGGTCAAGGGGAAAGAGTTGACAAAGTTGAACTTAAAGAAAATAGGTTCATCCGAGGTCCTTTAATGCTGAAGCAGAGGTTCCTTCAAACTATCCAAGGTCCAATGCATCAGAGATCCTTGAACCAAAGCCAACCTTGATCCACAATGAAGCCGATGTTGTTCCTTGTCACAGGTTGGAGATCTTTTAGAAGTGATTGATGTGACGTCTGTAATAAAGTATGTCAGTATGTCAGTTGTCAACCTACAAATAGAACGGTAGACCTTTTGTCAAACATTAATTGTAAAGAGAAGACAGTGATGTGAGGCTTCGGTCTAGGAGATATTGCCATGTGGCTTTGATCCAACGATCTTCACGACAACCAGAGCAGTATAAATAACCTCACTTTGTATGGAGGGCGGCATCTGGGTAATCTTAGAATCAAATACTCAAAGTACTTTCATTCTCAAAAAAGAGACATATTGAAGAAGATTTACATACCTTGTTCTTGACTTATTTTGTAAACACAAATAGCAAATATATCAAAATTCCAAGGCAAAACTCCCTATTTCCATATTATCATTCCACATATTCCATTACAAAATAGAGATTTATTGTGAAAAATCTGTCTGACAGTCATCGATAGTGCGATTGTCATTGTTACGAAAAACTGTCGGTGCCTGAACGTCATCATCTCTTGTCGAAAAGCGTTACCCGCGTCCATTGCAGCCAGACGATCGTTCCCGTTTCGGTAAAACGTATCGAATTTATACTTGACGTGGTAAAAGTGAGTCTGGTATCTGTTGAGATCATTTTTTGGGGTCAACAGAGTGGTGTCGTCTGTGGAAAATCATACATTCAACCACGAAAGCATGTGCAGAGAAAACCAGGCTGCATTTGAAAGTGTGGATTGAAGTCCTTACCTTTGAATAAAGGGAAGATTTCATACTAAGGTGTTTGAGAAATGAGCTCAATTGACGAAAATGCCCCAGAAGGATGAAGGAATATCCTGAAGAAGTGGAACCCTCGTGAGTTGCCCCAGCTACTTGCCCACGACCTCCAGCACATAGGCGAGAAGGATCCAAAGGTGGGGGCAGGGTCACTGCTCGACTTATAAGGGAGATGGCCACCATGGCTGCCAACATGAGAAACATTACTCAGCATGCAAGAAATGCTAATGAACATACAAGGGCAAGGAGGGTATCAGGCTCCTCCATATACAGTGCCAGAAAACATCTTTCCTAAGGTACAAGGATATTATCAGGAGGAGGAAGAAGTCCAGAGTCAAATGGATGGACATCAATATGTTAGAATGGAGGCTCATCAGATACATCGGCTAACTACGCCTCGGAAAGGCCATATGAAGCTCCATTCAACATCTCTCCAAATTACAAACCTGAAAATTGACCCCAAAGGTCTAGAAGTGTTTTTGACAAGATAAGGGGCACTAAAAAATAGGCAGGATTGTTCACTCCAAGCGCCTAGAAATAGGCAAGCTTATCCTCCACCTCCAATACCTAGAGATAGGCAGCAGGAGCCTCATCAACATGAGGATTAGTTGATGCACCGTGAAGAGCCTTCGATCCGACCCACTAGAAATAGGCGGGAAAGGAGGAACCAGGTTAGGAATGAAGCAGAAACTTCTCAACCACCGATCCAAATTCACCAAAGGGAGAATGAAGATTCAGATGGACCCCAAAGGTCTTGTGAACTCGATGATAACGATGAACATTCTTCTTTCTCAGAGGCTATAAGGAGTGCCCCCATGCTGAATCACTTCACACTCTCTAAAATCCTAAAGTATAATGGGAGAGGTGATCCCGCAAAACATATGAACAACTACAAAGCTCACATGAATTTGAAAGGGGCCACCCAGTAATAAAGTACAGGACTTTTCACTTAATGTTAAGTGGAGGCGCTTAAGTCTAGTACACGAGGCTGCCAGAAGGGAGTATCCAAAGTTGGCTACACATGAAGAAGACGTTCCTAAAATGCTTTGCGATCAACAAAGAAGGAGAAAGACCTATCCAACGACTTCCGGACATGCGAAGTAACGGGGCAAGGCACTGGAAAGTTTCTTATCTCACTTCACGGATGAGATGACCTATTGCGTGCAAGTCACGAATAATGAAGCACTAACTACCTTGAGAGGAGGATTAGATATGAACTCTCTCTTTTGAAAAGACATGCAGAACAAAGATCCCACCACCTACGGCGCCCTATTGGAAATGATAAGGCGCGAGATCCTTAATGAAGAACTGAAGGATCATAGAAATAGGGCGAGTCAAGGCCTACCACCTCCTCAAATACAAAGATAAAAAGGCCAAACTTCTCATCTAATGGACCATCAGGCCCCACTGAACCACAAATAGGAGCTTGCTGCAGCAACACTCGATGCAGTACCGACCTTAGCCTATGATGAAGTAAATCCTGGTGCTGAAATGCATCAACGTCAACCTTACCCAAGGCACCCGCAAAGGAGGCAAGGTAAGGGATGAGGTGCTGAACCTAGAAATAGGGACAAAGCATCCAATTACTGGTCCTATCATCAATCCCATAGACACCGTATGGAGAACTACTGAGACGTCACAAGAAACTTCCAGAACCAAAACCAGGCAAGGGGAAGGTGTCCCCCAAAGAATGCTCCATACATGTCGAACCAGCAGCCTAGAAACAATGAATAGGATCGACCTAACCGGAGCGACCCTACAAAAGGAAGGGAAAACGACACTGAAAGGCCCAGAGAGGGTCAGAGGCAAAGGCAAAGCCCCCCAACTAACAATGAACAAGTGCCTCTTAGGGAAAATGATACAATCATTGGAGGCCCTCATGTGGGTGTAGAGTCCAAGAATTCTCAAAGGAACTATGCTAGGAAGGCAAGTAACCCAGCCATGACGAGCTATATAGTGAATCAATCTCCAACTGGAAGAACTACTCCTCCAATCACTTTTACACAGGAGGATATGGTGGGAGTGCATTATACATACTGTGATGCCCTAGTGGTAAGGGCTGTCGTTGCTCGCAATGGCGTGAAAATGATGTTGGTGGATAACGGAAGCTCAGTTAACATCGTATTTGATACCACTTTTGATAAAATGAAGATTGATCATGAGATGACCCCAATGAATTTTCCCTTGTATGGGTATACGAGAGATAGCATCATTCCAAGAGCAAGATCACCTTAGCAATAGAGATGGGAGCAGAACCTCTGATTGCTTTCCATTTCATGGAATTTCTTGTAGTTGACAATCGATCTGTTTACCATGGGGTACTTGGAAGACCTGCCTTGAAGGAGTTATGGGTAGTAACCTCGATTCATCACTTGTGCATGAAATTTCAACTGAGAATGGTGTTGCCACGGTCCGAGGTGACCAATGAAGAGCTAGAGAATGCTACTCCAACTCCTTAAGAAAGCAGAACCAATAACCACCAACGTCATCTTTGCTGACATCGATATGGACGACCTCCCTGAATAAGGGATTACCCGTACACAAGAGAAATATATTGTCATGGTTGAGGCTCCTGAAGATGGAGGAATCTTCGACACCATACAAGTCCCTAAAGAAGGGATAGCTATTGAAAAAGCAACTTGCTTAGAGGAACTAGATCCTTGCATTATTGACTTTGAGCCTCAAACAGCCCCAATGAAAGAACTGAAAACCTTCCCAATTGACCCCATGGATCCATCAAAATGGCTGCAGCTAGGAAGTAATTTGCTGTCTGAAATAAAGGAAGAGTTGAAAAACTTCTTGCTCAAGAACTTTGATGTTTTTACCTAGAAGCATGGCAACATGGTAGGCATCAATCATAAGGATAGTTGCCATCACTTAAACATCGATCCAAAGGCTATAGCTCACAGGCAAAAGAGAAGAGCCCTTAACCTAGAAAGGTACGAGGCCCTTAAAGATGAGGTTAAGAAATTGATCAACAATGACTTCATAAGAGAATCTGTATATCCGAAGTCGGTCTGCAACCCAGTGTTGGTAAAGAAGCACAACGAAAAGTAGATGGTATGCATAGATTTCTCAAATCTGAACCAAGCATGTCCCAAGGACATTTTCCCACTTCCCAGGATAGACCAACTTGTGGACTCAACTACTGGACATGAAGATCTTAGCTTTATGGATACCTACTCAGGATACAACCAGATTTTCATGTTTCCACCAGATGAGGAGCATACTTTATTCATCACAGACAAAGGACTCTATTGCTACAAAGCCATGTTTTTTGGATTAAAAAATGCCGAGGCAACGTACCGAGGTTGGTTAACAAGATGTTTGTCAACCTCATTAACAAGACCATGGAGGTCTATGTGGATGATATGCTAGTGAAAAATTTAAAAGTAAAGGACCACGTCACTTACCTTAGTAAGACGTTCCAGATTCTACGAAGGTACCAAATGAAACTCAATCCTTTGAAATGTGCATTTAGGGTAGCATCAAGCAAATTCCTTGGTTATATTGTTAACCAAATAGGCATCGAAGTGAACCCTGAAAAGGTCAAATCATTGATTGAAATGAGGTCTCCCTAGAAGCTAAAAGGGGTGCAGAGCCTCACTGGGCAAGTCGCAGCCCTGAATCACTTCATCACTAAGGCAACAGACAAATTTCTACCATTTTTCAAAATTCTTAAAGGAGGAAACAAGTTTCAATGGACAGAGGAATGCAAGGTGGCCTTGCTAGAGCTGTAAAACACTTAGGTCAGACACATCTCCTTTCCACACTAAAGGACCATGAGGTGCTGAACTTATACTTAGCAGTGACCTCCGAAACCCTAAGTTCGGTTTTGATAAGGGAAGAAAATAATCATCAACTACCGGTGTACTATATAAGCAAAGTACTTTTAGTAGTAGAAACTCGATATCCTAACATGGAGAAGCTGACCCTTTCTTTAGTAATTGCTTTGAGGAAATTGATGACCTATTTTCAGGCACATAGTATCCATGTGCTAACCAATTACCCCCTCAAACAAGTGCTTCAGAAGCCAGATGCCTCTAGGAGGTTACTTAAATAGGATGTGGAGCTTAGCGAATTCAACATCACTTACAAGCTAAGGTTAGCCATTAAAGGACAAGCCTTAATTGATTTTGTAGCTGAATTCATTCCTGTCCCCGACGTTGAAGAGGAAATGAAACCTTCGGAACCTCAGATTTGGAGACTCTCAGTCAATGGGTCATGTGGTAACACAGGTTCAGGAGCAGAAATAGTCCTAGTTAGTCCGGAGGGACACAAGCTTACCTGTGCTGTAAAGTTTAGCTTCAAGGCAACCACTAATGCAGTAAAATATGAGGCTTTTCTAGCTAGCCTACGATTGGCAAAATAAATGCATGTAACGAAGCTCATAATCAGTAGTGACTCCTAGCTCGTCGTTAGTCAAGTGCATGGGAACTTTTCTGCCAGGGACAAGTCTATAGGCAGCCTACTTAAAACTGGTAATGAGTTTCATATCGTCATTTGAAAGGTTCGAACTAATGTAAATTCCACGATCCCACACTAACGTACTAGTGAAATTGGCAAGTAGCAAAGACTCTGAGCTATTTACTATAGTTCTAATTGAGCACCTCACTAGACACCCCACAGAGGTCGGTGGGATGGTAATGTGGATGGAAGACACCCCTTTCTGGATAAAGCTCATTATATCCTACCTAAAGGATCAGACCTGCCTTTGGGGAAAGAAGAGGCTCAGAAACTCAGAAGAAGAGTCGCCCACTTCATCTTCCAGGATGATGTATTGTATAAACGTGGCTTTTCACTGTGCCTACTAAGATGCATCGGAGGAGAACGGACAGACTACATGTTTAGAGAAATCTATGAAGGTGTTTACAACAATCATGCCGAAGGCTGGTCTTTAGCACAAAAAGTGCTCAGACAAGGATACTACTGGCCTACGTTGAAAAAGGATGCTCAACAGTTTGTCAAAAAATACGATAAGTGCCAGCATTTTACCACATCCAGAGGCAACCCTCACAAGAATTGAGCATGGTTTCTAGCCCCTAGCCATTTGTGAAGTGGGGGGTCAACCTAATTGGACCTCTTCCTAAAGGGAGATGAAGTGTCAGATTCGCAATTGTTGCGATTGATTATTTCACGAAATGGGTAGAAGCTGAATCGCTTGCAAAAATAACTGAAGCCAATACTTCTAGGTTCCTTTGGAAAAACAGCATCTTCATGTTTGGGATCCTTAATTCAATTATAACAGATAATGGTAGACAATTCGATAACAAGAAGGTCAATGAGCTGGGTATCAAGAAGTATTTCTCCTCCTCACATCATCATCAGGCTAATGGACAGGTTAATGCTGTGAACAAAACAATCAAGTACACCATGAGAAGGAAGCTTGATGTCTCCATATGGGCATGGGTAGATGAGTTACCCTAGGTACTTTTGACAATTAGAACCACAAGTCGAATAGCAATAAGGGAGACCCCTTTCTCTATGACGTATGGGGTTAAGGTTATGAGCCTTGTCGAAGTGGGACTTCCATCTCCCAGGCGACACTTCAATGAAATTATCAATAATGAGATGAGAACGTGTAGATTAGACCTCCTCGAAGAGAGGATTGATGATTTTCAGGTCAAAATTGTCATGTACCAAAGGAAAATGACCAAGTACTATAACTCAAAAGCGAAGAAGAAATCATTTAGGCTGAATGAATTGGTACTTTGTAGAGTGTTCCCGCCTTCAAAAGAACATGGATCAGAACCCTTGGTCCCAACTGGGAAAGTCCATACCATATATGTGAAACTTATAGAATCAAAGATATGGATGGAAAGGCACAACCTCATCCTTGGAATGCAGAACACCTGCCCAAGTACTGTCAATGATGTAAGACATCTTGTATAAACATCTTTGAATTCAATAAAATGAGATCTTTGTTATTGTTTTAAGTTATGAACCAACACTTTCTCCAGAAGGCTAAGAGCTTCGAAATTATTTCGCAGAGGTTAAGAGCCTCGATGTTTCTTTTACAAAGGCTAAGAGTTTCAAAGTTATTTCATGAAGGCTAAGTGCCTCGCAGTTATTTTACAAAGGCTAAGAGTCTCGAAATTATTTCATGAAGGCTAAAAATCTCGACGTTTCTTTTGTAAAGGCTAAGACCCTCGAAGTTATTTCATGAAGGCTAAGATCCTCGCCATTATTTTATAAAGGCTAAGAGCCTTGATATTATTTCATAAAGGCTAAGAGCCTCGACCTTTATTTTACAAAGGCTAAGAGCCTCGAAATTATTTCATAAAGGCTGAAGAGCCTTGAAGGCAAAGAGCCTCTAAAGTATCGGACGTAAATAAAACTGACCCCCTAAAGGTAAGCACGAGTTTATGTTGGAAACATCTAGGAAAACCTTCCAATCTTGCATATTTCTGCACAAAGCAAGGCATTTAAATAAAAGACTAAAGTTCTAAGAAAACCTCAACTCAAACAAGCAAATAAGCACTAAGAGAGCATGAAATTAAAAAAGTAAGTTGATTGAAGCTCTAAGAGAACTTAAAGCTCTAAGAAAGCATTGACTTAAGTAGTTATATTGCAAACAAACAAGTTTGAAAGTACGTCCGAAGTTAAATGTGGATGACCTTCAATTATATGCTAAATGCTTGAATTATAATATGAGGCAGACCTGAAAGGGTCTGACACAACTAAAGTGACATTAGCATGTTTGAAGTTAATCGCTATGACAACCATGTTCGAAAGTGCTTAAGGCCTGCTATCTAACCTAATAATCCAATTTGATAAATTGTGTGATGATCGTACAATCTGGGAGAGTTAAGATCCGACCTACCAATACTAGTGAAATATTTGCAAAACTCAAATGAGTTTGTCAACATGGTCTACTCTTAAGCTCGACCCCGAAGATTGGAGAAGGTCTGACCCCATCACTTATTTGTTCAAGATTGTTAAGTTATCATATGTCAGATGTTGGCAACTTATTGAGGTTAGAAGTTATTAAGGTGCAGTAAGGTCAGATTGAAGTTAGAAATTATGTCAGGATAATATAGTAGAAGTAAAAGAATTGCAAAAGTCAAATAAGGAAGAGCTGGACTTTATTAAATAAGAACAAAGTTACATTTGTAATTGGTCGAAGCCTTAACACTTCAATAGAAAGTACATCGAAGCCTATTGAGATGGGGACTGGGAAGCCTTGGAGGGAACTATGGCACCAGGGGCCACTTCATCATCATCGAAGCCTATTGGGATGGGGACTGGGCACCAGGGGCCACTTCATCATCATCGAAGCTTATTGGGATGGGGACTGGGCCCCCCTCTCCTTTCTCCTCATCATTATCTTCAAGAAACTCATGCTAAGTGTGCACTTCAATCCATTCGATAACTTCAATGTAGGCTACCTCATCCAGTACTTGCCGAAGCATTGGTATGCCTCCGTCAAGTAGAATTTAGCTATAAAGTGATTCTCAACCTCGTTGTTGGCACGCTCAGCATCATGTCAAATTGCCTTAACTTATTTCCTAAGTTTGGTCACTTGGGAGGTCAGTTCCTCCACCTGTCCCATCAATTCAACTTTTTCTTTATTGGCCTTTTCAAAGGCCTCAGCGGCTAGTTTTTGGTGGGTATCGAAAGTCTCCACTTGCTTCGTTGCCACCTCACTTGGAGATAAGTTGACCTCCTTCTTCAGAGCCTTAATTTCTGCCAAGGCAGAAGCAAGTTTCACAGACTCATTGGTTTCCCTCTTCCTATAAGCTTTAGCTTCAGCCTGGCTTTGCTCGCCAACTCTTCAGCCTGGGAAGCCTTGCCCCCACAAACTCCCTATTTTTCTATTAAAGTATCTTGAAAAGGGCCTCCACCTCGATAGCCATACCAAATGACCTCGATGCCTGAGCCATCACCATAGTGGTGACGATGTCTACAATGTCGCTTGTTTCAACGAAGTTCTGCCACTTCTCAGTCCAAAATGTGTGGAACGTCTTCGTAATAGTTTGGGTTTCTGGAGATAAAAGAGTAAGGGCCTCGAGCTCAAGCTCATTAGACCGCCTAGCTAGAGCCGACCTCCACCGGGAATGATCTGAAGTGGTGAAATTGCTCGAGGTCTTGATTTTCTTGGCAGGCTCTAGCCTCAGAGGCTCTACAATAGTAGGGCACTTTTGCCCCCAGAAGTAGCAGTATTAGAGACTTCCAACAGCTTCTCCCAAATTGGCACCTCTGAGCAAGGTAGGGAAACGTCGGAAGAGCTGCCCACCTGGTGGTGGATACCCGAAGCTTCTTCTTAGGCTCCTCGATAACAGTTTTTTTCTCGCTATCTGCCAAGGTAGTCGACCATCTTCCTGAGGCGTAGCTTCCTTGCTGACCTTTTCTATCTTGTCCCTCACCTTCTTTCTTCCAGCAGACGAGGGTCTCATGCCTTTTCGACCAGCGGTCAAGGTGACGGCTAGAATAGTAGCCATGTTGGGGATAGGAGACCTTATCCTTTCGATGTTGTCTACAATCAAGAAAAACATAAGGTCAGACATAAGCAAAAAATAAAAATCAGCATAAATCGTGAAAGGAATGTAAGCTAAGTTATACCGCTTCGAGCCATTAAGCCAAGATCCTCGTAAAATTACTGAGGTATGACTAGACGGTTGAAGTCGTGTGAGGATCAGGGTCAGTTTTAGATCTTCGATAAGGTATCCCAATCACTTCTATCAAGTTGAAGTGCTCAACCGACCCTACAAGAAAGAGATCACAAATTAGAAGTGACTTTAGTAAATAGCAATAAGCAAAGTATAGGAATAACACTAACTGGGTTTGGAGTAGGAGGTTGGAACTTTGACATAGGAGATATTATCATCCTGACACTCCTACCACTTTCCCCAACCCAGAACTAGGTCTCATTCCACCCTTTGATGGAGGTGGAGAGACCCAGTACAAAAGGAGAGTGTCCTCCCCACGGACACTAGGAATACCACCCATTGGAATCCCACTTGCCTAAGGACCTAGGCTGGTAGACTGTTTGGAAGACGTTGACGGGCATGTCCTCGTCCAAGGAAGTTTTCTTCCAAAGAATATACGACCCTACTAGCTGGGCCCAGCCGTTAGGGGTGAGTTGGGTGGGGACAAGCCCATGTAGCCTAAGGATGGCTTGGAAAAAAATGGTGGAGAGGTAGGCGAAGCCCATCCTTTAGAGGAAACTTGCTGATGACAATGCACCATTGCCTAGGAAAGCAGGCTCGCTCATCAGTAGAAGGGGACAAAAGTTTGATGTTATAAGTGATCCTATATTTGTCTCTGAGGGTGGCCAGTTGGGTTGGATCAATGATAAAACGAATTTTGGCTGCACCCAAACCATACCAATCATCATCCCTAGCGACGTCCTCAATATCGAGGCACCTCAACCAGCCTCAACAACCCTGCTAAGGTCGGCCGTACTAATTATCTGAACCCCTAGTTCATTAGCCACCTCATTAACGTCTATGTCATCCCTAGAAGAAGCCATTAATTCACAAATAAAAACAAAGTTCAAAAAGTCAAAATGATCACCAACCAATTACTTACAAGTTTTTCAAAGAACCCTAAAATGAAGGATTCTTGAAAGTAGGAATGGGACAAGGAACTTGGAGACGAAAACACTTGGAAGAATTTCGAAACAAAAGATTGCAAAGTTCTTGGAAGAGAATTGGATGTAGGCTTGAGAATTCTGAAAAATAATGAGGCAAAGTTTCGTGCCAAAGTAGAAAGGTTCCTTGTGAAATTTAAGCCCTTTTTATAGGCAGACAAGCTTGACAATAGTCGTTGAATCTCGATTCTGGTCATCCGGCCATTCATTTTGAGGTTTCAATTTGAACCATTCATAACATCTGGCACTTCGTCTTCAAGGGTCCCGATCCAAACGTGGCTCGCACGCGCCCTCATAGATCTAAAACTCATTGAGGAACGTGGGTGACAGCTACCATTGTGCATTAAATACGACGGCTGCTGCGTGTGTTGAAAGTTGTACCAAAATAATTATCCTATCTTAGAAATTAGATGTAGCATCAAATCATTAGGTGCCATAATTGAGAACGTCTCATGCCTCCCAAAATCATCGAAAAAATGGTAAACTCCTCGTAATTATCAATCTGAGGCTATTTGTCAGCATCAGACCCTATCAACCTCAGAAACAAATAAAGGCACTTCAGATCAATTAAGGAACTTCGGTTATATTAACCCACATCGGATACATAAGATAGAACCTCTACGAATATGTCTTAGGTCAAGGAATGTAAGAAAACACCATATTCTTTACCACGTAAACCACTTCGAACAACACTGGCAGGAGGACCTGTGAAAGTCAGAAAATCATTCCTTTTGAAGAACTACGCAATGCTTGAATTCCATGCATTAAAAAAGTAATCATGCATGAACTTGGGAGACTATTGTTACCCCCCAAATCCGAATCCGAGCTCAGATTGCCACGTAGACAGCCACGTGAGCAACAAGTCCAATTGGGCAGGAAGCTAGCTAGAAGGTCAAGGGGAGAGAGTTCATAAAGTTGAAATTAAAGAAAATAGGTTCATCCGAGGTCCTTTAATCTGAAGCAGAGGTTCCTTCAAACTGTCTGAGGTCCAATGCACCAGAGATCCTTGAACCAAAGCTGACATTGATCCACACTGAAGCTGATGTTGTTCCTTATAACAGATTTTGAGATCTTTTAGAAGTGATTGATGTGACGTCTGTAATAAAGTATGTCAGTATATCAGTGTGTCAGGCTATAAATATAACGGCAGACCTTTTGTCAAACATTAATTGTAATGAGGAGATAGTGATGTGAGGCTTCAGTCTAGGAGATGTTGCCACGTGGATTTGATCCAACGATCATTATGTCGGCCAAAGCAGTATAAATAACCTCACTTTGTATGGAGTGGGGCGTCTGCGTAATCTAAGAATCAAATACTCAAAGTACTTTCATTCTAAAAAAAGAGACAGATTGAAGAAGATTTACATACCTTGTTCTTGACTTATTTTGTAAACACAAATAGCAAATACATCAAGATTCCAAGGCAAAACTCTCTATTTCCATATCTATCCTTCCACATATTCCACTACAAAAGAGATTTATTGTGATAAATCTGTCTGGCAATCATTGATAACGAGATTGTCATCATTACCAAAAATCACCGGTGTCTGAACGTCTTCGTCTCTTGTCGAAAAGTACCTCCCTCGTCCATTCCAGCTAGACTACCATTCCCGTTTCGGTAGAAACGCGTTGGATTCGTACTTGACGTGGTAAGAGTGGGCCAGGTATCTACTGAGCTCATTTTTTGGGGTCAACACAGACTATAATGTACATGATTGGACCCATAGCATTAGCATAAAGTACTTTTCCATATATCTAATATCAGAATCATCAATCGGGTAATATTCTTTACTCAAGTTAAATAAGTAGCTAAAGGTAAATACATATTTTGACTCTTGAATAGAAAATTTTGATAAAACTTTTTCAACGTTTTAGATTGTTTCAAAATTATTTGGTGTTGTGATCTTTCTCTAACAATATCTGTTGACATTCAAAATTGAACTTAATCAATTCCGATCAACTTAATCAAGGATTAGGAAGAGGTCATTAACTGGAATAATAAAGTAGTGAATTTATTTATTTTTGGTATTCATGTGTAGAAATACAAATGAGGAAAGTGAGAACTCTTGCACATCAAAAGGACTACACCTTTCCATTTATAGCTAGATTTTGGGAAGTTGGTCGTCATAGTCAAGTCATTAATAGTACATTCTAACCTCAGCTATAGAGCTTTTCTTTATTGAGTTTGCCAAATTATTCAGATATGGAGATTTCTCATTGGATGGAGAGTTCAGGGCCGCAACTCATCATGATGTTTGGGATGGGTGTGAGTACCGTAATTATTATTGACATTTGATTGGTTGACCAAAAGGTACTTAAATCACCAATGACACGCGCCATTAGAAAATTGGGCATAACGGGGGTGATGACGTCGCTTGAGTTAAATAAGTAACCATGATGTTTAGGAATTACGACGATGTGTACTCAGCTAACAGTGATTTGACTGAGCTATTCTTTGAGGATAATTCATGTTTTGAAACTTCTGCTATAAATTAATCTAGTAATTAAGGTCAAGTACCAACAATTCGTCCCCTAAAGGTGAGGATTGTTTTACAATTCTGACCTTGTTTAAAAATATTATCATAAGATGCTTGACCCGTGCAAGGACTTAGCTTTCAATAGTGTTGACGTGATAGGGTGCTACCATACTTCAAACTTGGTCCAAACATGGCAATAATCAAATTCGCTAAAAGGTCTTCAATTCTAACAACGATTTAGTAGAAGCGCCCTTTTTTCTCTTCGTCTATAAAAAGGGGTGAAGAGATATTGAGTCCGGTAATCCTATTGTGGGAACATACAATTTTTTTTGAATCCATCTTATAATCTTAGGTATTCTTCCACCCATAAATTCTTTTAACTTCTTGCATTATTCTCCATAATGTGTTCAGAAGACTCTGCAATTCATTCTTATGGGAACAATGAAAATGAAGTTATAAGTTCATCTCTAGCATTTTCTTTCCAATCCTTCTCCCCTGCTTCTTCAAGTTCTGAGGTTTGTGTTCTTTACCAAGTTTTCAATCCAGTTCCTCTAGCCATGGTCAACCCATCTGAATCTGTTCCTAATCTACTGGTTTCCAACCTAGTTAGTGTTATTAGCACTGTAGTGGGCAGCAGTTGCAGTTCTTCTAGTAAATCGTGGGAATGTGTCGAATAAAATCTATGGTGAATGAAGAGAAATTGGTAAAATAGAAGTTTGATTATGATATTCCTGATTCTGTAGTGGCATTTTTTCCTAGCAAAGATGACATGTATGTGACATACTAGAAGGATACGTAGCTTTGAACCTAGCTATCCTTCCTATCAAATCGCATCTTTATTTTCCTCGTGTTATAAGGAAGTTTTTGTCAACTTGGAAACTTGCCCCAACTTAACGTTGTTCGAATGGTTTGAGGACCTTATATGGTTGTTTACTGTTGTGGCATAAGTTGAATATTCTAGAGCTTATTGTGGAGAAATTCAACTCCATCTACATTTTTAAGGAGGAGGACAAGTATTCAAGTTGGTATTATATGAGTGTGAAGGCCAATACTGGGAGGTCTATAATGTTGGCTACTTTATCCTCTATTGAAAATTGAAAAGAGGACTTTCTTTGTGTGTGAAGGGATAGGCAATTCAGGTCCAACGAGGTAAATAGGGATAATATAGTCCCAGTGAGGTATCACAAAATATGTAAGTATGATAGTACAATATCTGTTGTTTTGCCGAACTGAAATTGCCCGCCACTTATGGATTTATTTTTCCTTTCTAGTTTATCACCCATGCACATCTCTCAAGGAACTAGGAGGATAGCTGATTAAACAGAGCACTAGCATCAACCTAAAGAAACTACAACAATTTGATCACTGTTACCAATTTAACAAGTGCACGTCTTCTTATTCGAAGTCACACTGGGGTTATGCCAATCATAGTTAAAAGCGTTGAGTTGCAAACTTAAATATGAATGACTTCAAAAGATACTTTCATTGGGCTAGCCAAGTTGATGTGAATCCCATAGCAACGGTGACTATGAAACCTACAGCTAGATTGATGCGGAACCCAAGAACGCCAATTAAATTCGATTTTGGATTTAAACCCAACAAGGTGAACCAAAAAATCCAACGATAACGACGATGCATTGAATCCCTTGATTACACAATGAATAACCCACGATCCGATATTTAAATGTCACAAGATTTAGATCTTGATAAGTTCGATAGTTGTTTAATTGAAGAACAAGGAAAGCAAGCCTCTCAATTAATAATTTTTCAAAAGTCCCCTAATACAATGAAAGTTTTTGGTGTTTATACCAAACTTTAGAAATTAGGTAAAAAATTGCATAATCTCATAAATACGGTAGGATATTAACTAAACGTAGAATTCTAGTAAAATAACAAAATTCGCGAAAAAAATAAAATTTCTCCCAATGCGGTGCAGCTGTGCTTCTTTTGGGCGCAGTGGCACTCTCAGTTGGGTGCGGGGGCCCCTTAGAATGGTGCAGGGCACCAATACTCCATGTGATATGCGGATTCCAGTTGGGCGCGGAGGCTCCACTACCCCCTGTAATGTAAGGGTTAACTTTGGCTTCCATGTTTAGCTGCTTGAATCAAGTTCATCCATCTCGATTCCGGCCTTAACTCCAACATGGAACTTACTCCAATCTTCGTCACGATCGCCATATCGTCAATCGTAGCTTAAACAAGTAATGCCATCGCTTCTTTCACCTATTTTGCCCTCGATCGAGTCATCGCTCCTTCTTCCACTAGCAATGGATCCTTCTCTGAACTTGCCCTCGTCTCGATGGCACCTTAGATCATATCATCCCCTCCATCTTCAAAAGGATTCACCATCGAATCTGCACCTATATCAAACAGGGATAGATCAGCAACATTAAATATAGCTGATACATTATATTCACCTGGGAGATCCACTTTGTAGGCATTATTGTTGATCCTCTCGATGACTTGGAATGGGCAATCTCCACGCGGTTGCAACTCAAACTTCCTCTGATCCGAAAAGCGCTCTTTCTGAAATGTACCCAAACCCAATCTCCCGGTTCAAATGTCACGCGCTTTGTACCTTTGTTTACTTTCATTGCTACGAGCTTACTCTTCTCCTCAATTTGCATCCTGACCTTCTCATGCAGTGACTTCACCAACTCAACTTTTTGCTTACCATCCAAGCTACCTCGTTCATTTATAGGCAAAGGCAATAAATCCAAAGGTGTTAGTGGATTAAACCCATAAACAACTTTAAACGGCGAAAATGAAGTGATAAAGTGTACAACTCTATTATAAGCAAATTCAATAAAAGGCAAACACTCATCCCAACTTTTCAAATTTGTATTTATTACAGTACGAAGTAATTGAGTCATCATTCAATTAACTACTTCAGTTTGCCCATCGGTCTGTGGATGACAAGTAGTAGAAAACAAAAATTTAGTGCATAACTTATTCCACAAAACACGCCAAAAATGGCTCAAAAACTTAACGTCGCGGTTTGACATTATGCTCCTAGAGACACATGCAAACGTACTATCTCCCTAAAGAACAAATCGGCAATATTGATGGCATCATCAGTTTTGCGGCATGGTATAAATTGCGTATTTTACTAAACCTATCCATCACAACAAATATGAAATCTCGATCCCTAGGTAAACCCAACACAAAATCCATGAAAATATCCACCCAAGGTTCACTCGGTACAAGCAAAAGAGTATACAAACCATGAAGTAAAACTTTAGATTTAGCCATTTTACAAGTTATGCATTTTCCATAAACTCGTTCTACATCACTCCTCATTTTAGGCCAATAGAAGTGTTCTCCTAACATACCTAAAGTCTTTGCACCCCAAAATGACCTATTAGACCTCCACTATGTGCTTCACTAACCAACATTTCACGTATAGAAAAAATTGGAATATACAATTTATTTTCCTTAAACAAATACCTCTCATGCTGATAAAATTTATCGATAGCCCCCTTATTGCATGATTCATAAATGCCAGAGAAATCAAGATCACTCACATACAGGTCTTTAATGTGTTCAAAGCCAAGTAACCGTGCACTTAAAGAGTTTGGAAGCACATACCTTCGAGATAACGCATCCGCAACAACATTTTCATTACCTTGCTTATACCGGATGACATAGGAAAATGGCTCTATAAATTATATCCACCTCGCGTGCCTTTTGTTCAGCTTACCTTGACCCCGCAAGTGCTTTAAAAACTCGTGATCGGTGTGTATCATAAACTCCTTAGGCCACAAATAGTGTTGCCAAGTCTCCAATGCCTGAACAAACGAGTACAACTAGTTGTCATATATAGGATAGTTCAAAGTAGCCCCATTCAGTTTTTCACTGAAATATGCTATAGGCCTACGATCCTGCATCAACACTGCTCCAATATCTATTCCTGATGCATCACACTCAATCTCAAAGGTTTTATCAAAGTTAGGTAATGCTAAAACAAGGGTCTTACATAATCCATCCTTGATAGTATTAAATGCATGTTCTTGTGCATCACCCCAATGAAAACCTACGATCTTCTTCACAATTTCAGTGAGCCTGTAGTGATTGTACTAAAATCTTTACAAACCACCTATAAAAACTAGCCAACTCATGGAAGCTCTTAACTTCAGTTATGCTCTTAGGTGTTGGCCAATCTTTTATTACTTTAATTTTCTCTTTATCCACTTCTACCCCATTAGCTCCAACCACAAACCCTAGAAAGACAATTTTTTCCATGCAAAAATTACACTTTTTGTTTTTTTCTATACGGATAAACAGTACCGTACGTGAGTAGTAGATTTTTTTAACACAAGATTATACTTCCAACATGAAAATTACGAATCCAGGAACTGAAATCGAAGAACGACTCAAAAACATGAAAAAACAAAGGAAGAAAAATGGAATTAAATGACTCGACAACGAAAATAAGGGATATAATCTGATGAAATTAGAGTCAAAATTCTGATACTAACTGATGCGAATCCCGTAGCAATGGTGACTACGAAACCCAAAACTAGATTGATGAGAAACCCAAGAACGTCAATTAAACCCAATTTTGGATTTGAACCTAACAAGGTAAACCAAAAAACACAACGATAACGATGATACATTGAACCACTTGATTACACAATGAAGAACCCACGATCCGATATTTGAACTCCACAAGATTCAAATTTTGATAAGTTTGATAGTTGTTCATTTGAAAAACAGGCCTCTCAATTAATAATTTTTCAAAAGTTCACTAATACAATAAAATTTTTTGGTATTTATACCAAACCATAGAAATTAGGAAAAAAACGTGTATAATCTCATAAATAAAGTAGGAGATTGACTAATCATAAAATTCTAGTAAAATAACGAAATTCGTGAAAAAATAAAATAAAATTTCTCCCCAGATGCGGCATAGCTGCGCTTCTTTCGAACGTAGAGGCGTCCAATTTGGGCACGATGACGCCTTGGAATGGCACGGGAGCACCAATACTATATGCGGATTCTAGTTAGGGAGCGAGGGCGCCACTACCCCCTGTAATGTGCGGGTTAACTTTGACTTCCAGATTTAGTTGCTTGAATCAAGTTCATCCATCCTGATTCCAGCATCGACTCCAACATGAAACTTGCTCTAATCTTCGTCATGATCGCCATATTGTCAACCGTAGTTTGAATAAGTAATGTCATCGCTTCTTTCACCTGAATTTTCCTCGATCGAGTCATCGGTCCTTCTTCCATTAGCAATGAATCCTTCCCTGAACTTGCCCTCGTCTCGATGGTACCTTGGATCATATCACAAGTTATTGGGCAAATGTTAAAGAAAACAAAAATTGGGTCTTAGCCCATTTTGTAATTGCCCAGCCCAAAAGAAGAATGTTGGCATCATAGACCAAGAAGCTCGATTTAATAGGCTTTGGAGTCTCAAAATCTCTATTGTTGTATGTGCAGGACTCCTCTATTCTATTGGAACATAGAATTAGAAGTACCTAAAAATTTAAAAAAAATGTGGAAATTACATTGACCCAGATTTTTTAAGATTTGATTTCAAATATCAGATATTATGTTTATTATTTCAAATGTCATATATTTACATAAATAATAAATAAATATAAAGCATTTATATATCTACCATATTTGAGTTCCGTGTATCTTGGAAACATAAAGAAGTAGTATACACGAAACTCTCTAATGCAACAGCGAAGAACCTTTCCATGTTAAACCTCCATTTCACCCACGAAAACCACGATCGTCTCTCCATAAACGGAATAGCGTTGTTACACATTTCACTCGTAAAACCTACTATCTTTTCCCCCTCGTTATCATATTGTGACTTCGACCGAAAAACCCAAGTTAAACTTCCATTTTACCCACATAACCTGCGATTGCCTTCTTTACAAACTGAATAGCGGCCTTCTCCATTTCATCCATAAAACCCATTTTCTTCTTCCCTATTATCATATTGTGACCTCGGCGTACTCGTCAAATGGCTTTCACAATTCTTTCAAAAAATACCAGACATTGAAAATGATTTTAACAAGGAGAAATGATCCCAAAAACCGAGATAAGATGGGTGAGAAATCTAGAATAAAAGCAGAGAAAAGAAAAAAGGATGAAAGGAACTAAAGATGTGATGCCTGAAACCAATCACAAAACCTCACTAAAATCGTGAAATACTAGTGTTCGAAAAATATCTTCATCTGATTTTGTTATTTGGAAATGCATATTTAACATATGTTGGGTGTGAATGGTTTGAGAATTTGCACAATGTTACAATTTGTGACCTCATTTTGTGAAAAATCCAATTGGAGCATATTCTATCGTAAATTTGTTTGAAAAGTTAAAATCAATTGTTTATCTGATTCAGGTAATGGGAAATTTGTATTTCACATTTGTTGGGTATTTATGATTTGGGTAGTCACACATACTTTTGACGTTGTGGCCTCATTGTAATCGCATTTTTACTATTATTTGCAATCCATTATGTGCTTGTGAAATGTCTATAGTTCTATGATGAATCACGAGGTTTTAATAAGCCTATATTTATGTATAATCCGCGATCTTTGTTATATGTGACCTAAGTAGTGTTTGTGATAAACTAATTGCACGCGACATGCTTCTTTTGTGATAAGAATGCATGTACAAGTACCAAAATACTGATGTATGCTTTTTATGTTTGTCATATGCTGTAGGAATGAGAGTATATAATATCGAAGGCTATATGGTTTCCTGGTAAAATTACCATGAATGCAACCAAGCATGTGCTGTCAAATTTTACATCGAAGTTGAACAATGAACAAAAACAGATACTAGCTAATACTTGTTTCTCTTATTTCTTAGATTGTAGTGAGATAGTTGTTCAATCTTAACTAATCCATTATTTTCTGATACGGGAGGTGAAGCAACTGAACAAAAAGAAGATGCGATTTATGGTTGCTGGTAAGTATTTACGATTTTCTTTGCCTGAGTTTTGTCTGGTCACAGGACTTAGGTACCATGGATAGGATAAATATTTTGGACACTTGAATTTAGTGACAAATGAAGATATTAGAGACATCTTCATTGGTTTAACAAATGAAGACAATCATGATATGGCTAGGATTGAGATTCTTTATTTGATAACATCATACATTTTCTCAACCTCATACAAGAAGGTTGTTGAGAACTATTTGTTTGCTCTTGTTGAAGATTTTGATACTATGAACATGTTTCCATGGACGAAAGATTTGTTTGATATTTCCATAAACTCGCTGAAAGATGGTTTCAATCATAGAAATTTTCACTACAGACTCAAAGGATTTCTAGTTGCCTTTTAAGTTTGGATTTATGATTCTATTCCATGGCTAGATGGGATTGTTTGGAGGAGCTACCTACGTATCTTGAATTGGAAATTAGATACACTGCCATCTGGTGCTAAACTTGAAGATGAGGTGTTTTTTGACCTGAATGTAAGTTTTCGTTTCATTTGTGTATTACGTAGACAAGTTTCAAATGAGTCACAGTTAACCTAATAGAGTCACATATCAAATTTTATATTACACAGTCGAAGGGAAAATCACATTACATAGTACTCATCAATTTTTGAGACATGTAACAGGTCACAATGCATAGTCACAGGTCACATTTTCTATTGCATAGTCACATGTCACATTTCATATTACATTTCACATGTAATAGTCATAGGTCACATTACATAGTCACAGGTCACATTTCACACTTTATAGTCACATGTCACATTTCATAGTACTCATCGATTTGTGAGACATGTAATGGTTCTCGTTATTAGGTCACAGCTAACTACTTTATGCAGTCACAATTTAAGTTGTGCAATCAATATACATGTTACAGTAAATAGGTTTCATAAAAACTGTTTTCATTTATTTACAACTGCAAATACAACACATCAATTTGTCTAAAACAGAGATGATGCAGCCATACATGGAAGGTGTTTCATATAACACACCATAACAAAAGTTCAAAGCTCAATCGCTATCGCGTGCTAGCAGAAGTTTAAAGATCCACCATCCAATAAACAAGTCCAAACCACTCATTCTTGTGATTACTGATGGACGGTTGGGCCATTCCAGCTATATCGAGGATGAGGACGATGATTTTGTTGATCCACCTCTGAGAAGATAGAGGACATCATTTTTTGTTCGTACTTCGATGGATCCTCCGGCCGAGCCACACACCGCGTACATTCACTCATGGTGGATGAGGGTCCATCTGCTCATATGTCTCCACTTCCAGCAGCACATGTACATAGATTCAATATATGTTGCTATCTTTAATTTTAAGTGTTGTTATGTTTATTAATTTATCATATTTGAGTTTTTTATTAGTGTTCATGTTTTGAATTTCAAATATGCAAGTTAATTCTAGGTCAAGTTTCATATTTCTCTATTTTCATTTGCATTTTAAGACGAGGTCACATGACACTTCATTGAAGTCACAAATGAATATGAACTGGTCACAAATGTTTCATACAAGTTCATATTTTAAACAATTGTTGTTGATGTACTTCACATGTACATATGCATTTGTGATATACTGCTGTAAATTTGGCACACGTTATTTAGACTGGTCACAAATATAGAAGCATTGGTCACATGCCATGGTGTGCAGGGTCACAAACAAATATATACGTGTCACACATGATTCATATACCTCAATACCTTACATGAACCATGTCATTGATGTACGTTAAATTTCATAGGTGTTGGAGAGTTTGCAAAATGAAATCAGTGAACTTCAAATGAAAAATAAGGAGTTCCCTATGCAAATGAATGATGTCAATGCACATTTATCATCAATAATAGCTGACAGAAATCACAATGTGAATATAATGTTCGTATGTAAGGAGAAATCAGGACAGACTTGTTGGAGATGAAGACAAAAATGAACTTTCTTTCTAAATCTGTGCCTACAATGATCTCAAGCTCTATGGATCAGATTCTGAACTTATTTAAAGACAAAAATGATTTGCCTAGTGACGGAGCTAGAAACATTCAGGAAAAAGTAAGTTCATTATACTATCGAGGTTTGACATCTTCATTTGTAACTTTTTGACCTTTCATACATAAATGTGTCATTTCAGGAGAAATATGTTGAAAAAACTATTGACAAGAAGGGAAAAGGCAAGTTGTACCATGAGAAGCAATTATTCGACCAAATGACGTTCGAACCACTGTCATTTGATTTGAGGATTGGTTCTACCCAACATATTCCAAACGTTGGCAACATTAGGTCACAACTGGTTCCATCAAAACAAGTTCAAGAACAAGTTGATGTTGTAATTGCATGTGTAGTGAAGGACACAGAATGTAAACATCATGAGGTTTCTAGTTAAAAACCCCATTTATGCACATCCGATCTGTCGTTGAAGCGTGTTTCTAGACAGGCAAGAATATTATGGTCTCCTTTTGTTTCTAACGAAGGAAATCAAATCAAGAGTTCTAAGAGTGTCGTAGTTTTTCGACACTACAATCAGCATACAGATGATACTGATGTTGCAGCATTTCATAGTTGATCCCATAGAGGTTACAAATCAACAAACAAGTACGTATGACATTATTTTGTGAACTACAACATTAACCCATTGCAAATAAGGATAATTACTTTATTATTTGATTCTTTTTATAGGAAAAAATTCAAAGATGTTGACGATGTCATTAAACCCCCATTTTACATTGACACATTTGCTGTAGGCAACAAAACATGGTGGCATGAACTCGTTTCTCCAGAAGAGTCGTTGACCAACTCGGTATGTGAAGATGACATATCATTCTATATATGTATCATAGCATTTGTAGTGTGTCATATACCGTAGGTCACATACTGTTTATACAAATCACAGACATTATGGTCATATTACATTAATTTTATACATGTCACAGAATACATGGACATGTCACATATGACATATAAACATCATTATTCATTAGTCACAAGTCATATACCTTAGGTCATATACCATATATACAAGTCACAGACATTATGGTCAGGTCACATTAATTACATTCAGGTCACAAAACACATGGATATGTCACTTATCATACACAAACATCATTGTTCATTAATCACAAGTCATATACCATAGGTCACAAACCTTATAACAAGTCACACACATTATGGTCACACACATTATGGTCAGGTCACATTAATTACATTCAGGTTATAAAACACATGGACAAGTCACATATCATACACAAACATTACTGTTCTTATAGATATTGAAGACTAATAAGTACTTATTATTTTCTATGGTGACAGCAAATTGATGCATGCTTCTTTTATATTTGTCAACTAGCATGTTATGGCAAAAATGTCAAGTTAAAGACTACCACAACTGACTCATACTTTCAGGCCACGATCAAGAACGTATATCCCAAATTCATAAAGGATCCAAATGTTGTACTCACAGAGACAAGGCTAATGAATGATATCATTGGAGTCAGAATACCGTTGAGCAGTCCATGGACTGAAATGGACCAAGTCTTAATGCTCATTTTACCTATAAACATGACTAATTGGATTTTGAGGTTGCTTGATATTAGGGCTCGAGCATTGATTATATTCAATTCAACTAGGAGAACTTTCATGGATGCAAGTGTGAAACGGGTAATCGACCATATTCGAAAATCATCCCTCGTTTGATGAATGGATTGGAATATGGAATAGAATTTTAGATGATGATTCCATGGAGTTGACGCTTGCGCTAGGTTATGAGGTGCTACAATAGCAAAATGGGTATGTTTGTGACAATCATTTTAACTTGTTATTTGACTAAAGAAATATTCGTTTTGTGACCACCATTTCAATGTAAAAATTAATAAACTGGCTTTCTTATTTTTTAGCCATGATTGCGGTATATTTGTGATCAAATATGTTGAATACATTCTTTATAATGAATTTGCATCTATGCCAAAGGATTTTGATGTTGCCAAGCATGGCTGGATATAGCTACACTGCTTTATAAGAACTGTGAAATGAAGAAGGCCACCAGGTGGTAAAGGGAAAGGCTGAGGGGGTGTAGGTATATAATGAATGTTGAATATGTGATTGAACATTGATGTAACTATGTAGTGATAGGGGAACATGTAGATACCATTTTGTAACAATGATTACATTTGAAGTTTATAAATGTTCATGATGTTATGAAATCTTATTTCACTATTTATATCTATTACATTTCGTTATTCTAGAATTGATGTCATAAAATAAATTTCAGCAGGTCACAGATCAATATTATAAATGTTTAATGTCAACATATCAAAGATTACTATTATAAGTGTTTAAATGTCACAGTTTAATAATGTGTGCACGTCACATATTATTTCCTTGATGTAATATACTATTTAAAAGTCACATGTTATTGGAAATATGTCACAAATAGGTCTATGTCACAATTACATGAATATCATGTCACAAAATCATACCCAGGTCTACAAAACTCACATCAGTTCTCAAATGTCAAGTCTTATTCAATCTAAATGAATATTTTTTGAACGAATAGCGTAAACTTACATGATATGCCTAACACTATCCACAGCTGTAACTACGATCTTGAATGTTATAACTACTATCAATGTGCAGTTGACATCTTATTGTTCGCATGTAACTATGAACTTGTTTTACTTAATGGAACCAAGTTGCTGCACGACCTACGGTTGTGACCTTTTTTACCACAACGTCTCTCTCCAGTCACCTGGATTTCCAATTAGAAATATAATGTCATGGTACGCATTCATGTATGCCTTTCTTGAGAAATAGTATGAACAATAATCATATGGGTTCATCTTCATCATTGCAATGACAACCAATGCGTGTAGACATGGTAACTGATCTACCTGAAACATCCTACATGTACATATATGTTTTCTGTATTTGATTATTAATTCACTTATATTAATAAGGTCACAAATATGAGATTCAGGTCACATATATCAATCTTACCCTTAGATACCTCAAATTAGTACTCATTTCTCGAAAAATTGTTTCTATTTGCTTGACAACTTTGTAAAAGTTCCATGCACTGTGTCCCTATGTTTGTGGAACCAAAATTGTATAGTTTGTCACAATGACTCTAATAAAGCTACAATGGGGTAGTTTTTGGCTACCTTTGTGACTGCATTCACTGACTCTACTATATTTGATGTCATTGTTGAGTATTTGTTAGCTGGCATGTAGAATCATGACCACTTTTCAGGTCCTATTTCGGCCTACAAAAACGAACACATTTCGAATAATTTTACATTTGACATTTGTGACCTCTATTAGAATTTAAATTTTGCTTGAAATTAATACATTACGAGGTAATCCGTAATCTTATGATTCATTGAAGATAGCTATTGCATATTATATTCGAATTCAGCCAGTGTATATACGTGACTGCTGAATTGAAAGCTTGCGTTATGTTGTGACCTGATTTTCCATAATGTGATTTCAAGATCTGTAGGAGATGATATGAACAAATTCCATGACATGTCCCTGGACACACCTTTTCAACTGCATTCTTGATACTGTTGTGGCAATCTGATAGAAAACACAAGCCATCCCTATTTCTGTATGCCTTTTTCAAGTTTTCAAAAAACCATAACCAAAAACTATCGTTCTTGTTATCTACAATTCCAAATGCAAGTATGAATATGCTATTATTAGCATCTTATGTACATGTCGTGAAAAGTGTACGACCATAGTGTCCATTCAAATGCATTCCATCAACTACAATCACAAGCCTATAGTGTTTCCAGCCTCTAATTGATACACCTAGAGCCATGAAGCAGTATTTGAATCTATTGTAACCATCAAGCTCCAGTCATGTGACCGTACCTGTATTTGTTTGATGAAGTATATAAAAGAAGCTTGGTATTTTTATGAAAGAATTTGTAAGATCTCCCCTAACCATCTTCAATGTTTTCTCCCGAGATCTTCAAGCCTTTACATAATTCAAAGAAACTCCATATGCGTGTAACATGTTGTTACATATATCGTTTGGGGTATATATATTTCTTGAGGAGGTGTACTTGTATTTGATGCAAGATGACACAATTGTGGTTGAAACCTACCTGTGAGATCCTAACATTATATTCGAAGCACATGTGTGACCATATGTTATCCTTCTATTCTTAAACATCTCTATTCTATCCAATTTTGAGGATTTGCATATCCAATTGCACTCTTCTTGCGAACACCCAACAAGATATTCTTTCTTGTCTGATAATCATGAATCCAAAAATGTATTGTATTGTAAATAAAGACAAGCTCAATTTCAAAATTTCCTTATCACGAAAAATTCTTTCCTTTTCTATTTGCTTATCATTAGGAACATAGACAACTACGACTTCATCTCTCACATTGTAACCTGAAAGTTTATCTGTTGCATTGCATGTTTGACGACATATCCATTAATGAAAACATAACACTGCTGGAGTATACATCAACTGGAACCATCCATGACTTCTCTCCACTTTCCACAGTTGTGACCTCAACATTTATCGGATATTTGGAAGGGTCACGATCCATGCACTTCAGCATCAGGTAGGACAACACATTATTATCACTATTTATTTTGATTGCAGGCTACTCGCTGCTCAATGTATATGTCATTATGACTGCAACCTTCATTTGATCCAACACGCACTTCATCATAACGATATTTACTAGGTCTCTAATATCACAATTCCGATCAACCAGCACCAGTGATACATGCGATCCACAAATTAAGCAAACGTGCACCGAGCCCATTTCTGCAACTTTTCACAGAAAAATATAAGTTACAAAAATACTTTGTAGTTTACGATTAATTCAGGTCACAGATGTGCATTACATGCCCAATAATGCAGTACTACATATCAAACTACATTAAAAAATCTCCACAGCATGAAATTAGACAGGCCACTGTATCTGATTGTCAGTCACATAAATAAGACCGCTAGTCATAATCATTTTGTAAATAATTTTCAATACAATGATTCAGCTACAATTCACATTTTCAGATAAATTGAATCATGTCACATAAAATAATTGTTCACATAATGTGATTGTGACCAATTACACGACTTATTGTCACAATTACAAATACCATTTATAACGAATCAAAGTCACACACATTAATTTTCGGAATGAAAGCATAACTTATAAATTCGATTTTGAAAATCAGCTACATTCACTACCGATGCGTAATTGTATGTATGAAAAATTGTGAAAATGTGAGTTGCCCGATTCTGATGTGTTTATCTACCAATTGCAATACGACGCCGATCAGAACCTAAATTGAATGATCTAGCTAAAAACTCAATACAGCAGAACGAAAATTTTGCTACAACTGTAATTAATTACTAATGTGACTATAATTCTGCAATTTGTGACATTAAATCTCTAAATGTTATCTTTAACGGAGATAGAAACGACTGTAAATGGTTAAATTTGTGATGAATTTGATTTTTAGGGATGAAGAGATGTATTTTAAGGAGTTCGATCACGAATGGAGTCTCAAATCTTGATTTTAGGTATTTATGGAATCTCGAAGATTGATTTGAATTAACAATATCACACACACACACACACACACACACACACACACACACACACACACACACACATATATATATATATATATATATATATATATAACATTCTTTGAGATTTGATATTTAAAACTTGTTATCTTAAAGTGAAATAAAGCATACTAATCGTCTGTTTGATCTATATTATTTTTTCATTCTCATTTTTCTACTCATTTTCAACAACACATTTTTCAATAAAATAATATTTTTCATCACATCAATAACTTTTCTTTTTTCTATTTTTAACCACATATTCTCCATCAATCTATTATTTCAAAATATATTTTTTCAAAATAACGTGGCTCAAACACACTCTAAATGTCTGAGTTTTGAATTTTTTCCTAAAAAAAAAATTCTTTCATTTAAGAAACAAGATCATATAGATGTTCGCGTGTATGTTATATGAAGAATTTGAAATTTTACTTAAATTCAATGATTAATTCTTCAATTGAATTTGACTCGTGAACTTCTAGGTTTTTTGGATCATGAGTAAAAGCTTTTATTTCCAAGAGCTTGATGCTCCAAACTCCAAATTTTCTATGATATTCTCCAAAATAGAGACTATACTAGTGGATATGCACCTTTTAATTAAATCAAGAAATTAATTCTTGAAGTAGACTGATGAATAAAATAAGAAAATAATTTTATTTCTCTCTCATTTTCTCTTTCCAATTTTGAATATATGGAAGAATTATTGTATTGTGTTATACTATTTCTCACTTCCATCGAGTCTATGTTTATAAAGACAAAAAGATCTCAATTCATGTACTATAAGGATTCCAAATAGGAGTCTTAATTAAAATTCAATTCCAATTAATTTATATTTAATTACATGTGCAATATTAAAACTTCAATTATAGTTATAATTAAGTTTACATCTTTCATAGAAATTACAATGAAGTCCAAAATTTTATAGCAGTGCAATTAAGCTTAAAACTTTTATAATAATTACAATTAATATTTAATGCTTTATAAAGCTACCACAAGGACCTGATCGAATGTATATTATCCAAGGTTCAATGATTAGATCATGTTTAGTCAATTCTAGATCACCTAATCTAATTATTAGTCTTTATTTTTCACTAAAGATCAAACACTATACTCTAGAAATATATAATTTCACATAAGTCAATAAATCTGTAATATTTTCTTCTACCCTGTTGTATATGCATTTTATCTCCTTATGAGACTCGATAATTAGGTACGAGCATATATCAATATTTTGCAAGTTATTTTCATTAACTCGAGTGTCATTTTCTTCAACGATCTTGTGAACTAGTCTTAGATATCGAAATTTAGGTATCACTAAATGCTGAGCTCGAATTATAACCTTTAATATAAAATACTTAAATAATCATTCTACTCGTTTTTTATGGTGACAGTTCCCGACACAAATTCATATTCTTTACTTCGCTCGTTCTCAATCTCCCAACTCATGAGATATCTAACCAATTAAATTGATCACATCCAATGGTAAAATTAAAGAATCATTAAAGTCACAAAAATATATACATAACTCTATCAATAGATTTCTATGAAATACTCAATGATCAAATGGAATTAAATCTCTGTACAATCATGCTATATAATTAAACTAAATACGTGGTTCATTCAAAACACTCAAAGTGTACTAGTGTCATATTTAACTATTTCTACAATAAGGACAAATCACAAACCGAATAGTGAATCGATCAACACTACAACCTTTCAGCACAAAGTGTCAATTCTTATACATTAGTTGTGAACAAATTATTTATGATCTAAGCCCATATTTGGTACACATTAAAATTTTCATTCTCATTATTCTACTCATTTTCAACCATATATTCTTCAATAAAATAATATTTTCCATTACATCAATAACTTTTCCTTCTTTTTCAACCACACATTCTCCATCAATCTACTATTTCAAAATACATTCTTCCAAAATAATGTGGCTCAAACACACCTTTAATCATCTTTAATAAGAGTTACAGAAACACGCTTTAAGTATGTATAGATCTAATAAATACTTCTTCAAATTCCCAACTTAAGGCGCTAAACAAGAATGAATGTACATATTTTCAAGAAGTAAATAATTAAAAAGAGAAAAGGAAAACCAAGTAATCCTGCCAGTCAAGTCTCAAGTCATTTGCATTGAGTAGGTTCCTTTCCAAAATAGTGAGCTTTTCTAGGTTGTTTCAAGAAGATAGAACCCTCTTGCTTGCGATCTTAACAGATTCAAACTAAGATAACCATGGATCATGAAAGCTATGTAGCTTAGACTGGGGACTGGGAGTGGGGAACCGGTAGGATCTAGGTGTTGGATACACTAATTATCAAATTATATGACACACAGATGTGAATTGTGATAGCAATGTGTCTCAACTTGAGACGTGCATGGGACATGTCATAATAACAGTAAAAAGTAATTTATAAAATGCTCTAAAGATGCTTATCTCAAACGGCATTTATAAGATATAAAAAATTTCTAGCATTGCACTTCCAAGAAAATATATTTACTAATTGATCTTTCATTTTTTTGAATAAAAATAAACATTAAGTTACTTAACTAGTAAATTGAAATGATTTAGTTTTTGAAACTTGTAATCAGATTGGTACAACGCGGTATGCTGAAGTGTCGAAGTAAGGCCCTG
>CAIGRB010033079.1:66933-97420 GCA_903798255.1 Fraxinus quadrangulata | reverse complement strand
TTATAAAAATGGATTAAAACATATACTATGATTTCTATAATTTTGTGGTCCTTTTAAAAAATTATTATAAAAATGGATTAAAACATATACTATGATTTCTATCATTATAACTGTAAGAATACGGTGTAAATAACCGCAATTTACTGGTAGAAAATCTGAAGCCTACATGATCCAAGTCAAGCAAAATCGAAATCATAAAAGAAAATCTTGCACAAATCAAGTCCAAACAAAGTTAGGGATTGCTTCAACTACTTTTATTCAAATTTTTCTTCCCCAAAACTGTAAATAATTAACCCAAATCTATAGGTCTGTAAATTTTCGACTTTAATTTATTTTTGTTTTATTTCTTTATTGAGTAACAAATTATATATTTCATGATTATTCAGTAAAATGAAAGCAATTATAAGCTAGTTTTTAATGACAACTATTGATTTAATATCCCTTTTGAATTGTGGGAATTACGAACATAATTTTCACATTGATTTTGATATTTTTGATATTTTTTTGTTTTATTATATATGAAATTTCATCTTTAGATTAATGGTTTTGAATTAGTATATATCAAAATTCAGATTTATATAAATTGGATTGAGTTAGTATAAATGAAATTAAACTTTAGATCAATCCAAGTGATGCATGCAAGGTGTTTGTGAAAACATAAATACAAATATGGGAATGAGAAAAGTGACATGATCTATCACTTTTTTTAAAAAGGTCACAATTTATCTCATTCAAATTCTTTTTGATAAATTAAAGAGATGGATACATGTGTTTGTGGAAATTATGAATATGAATTGAAGCATTACTTTAAACTAAAAAGTGAATTAATATAACAATTTATTTGTCTTTTGCATATGAATTAATATGATGAAATTTAAAAGTGACATACTGTGTAACTTTTTTTAATAAAAGTCTAACACTATTTTATTTGTATTCTTTTTGCAGATATAAATAAAATTAATGTCTTCATTTATTATAGGTGAAAATGAAAATGAAGACAAGAAAATCAAGTTTCAAACAAATCTTGAAGTCTAGGATTAAAGCCACGCAATCCCTCTTCTTCAACACACGAGGATTGTGTAAGTCAAAGAGTAGTAATCTACCTTATATTTGAAAATAAAAAAAGATCAATTTGTAAGTTTTTTTTTTTTTTTTTTACCTGAACTATTGTTCACGATGAACAGTTCACAGTGAATAATATTGTCAACGCTTACTTAAATATTTAAAAAAGTTGATTTTTAGTGATAAATTTTAAAACTTGGATGTTTATTTTATTGTGCACTACTAAAAAAATTTGAGAATTTTATATTCATATTAAACGTCCATGCTTTAAATTTAGTTCTTATAGTTTTCTTATGTTTTCTTCTTACATGCCATAATGTCTATGTTATTAACTATCTAACATTTTTCTGACGTGTGGTAACTGGTTATATTTGTAAAATTTATGAGTTTGAAACATGACGTATAATTTTTGAAAATTCTTGAAAATGCGAAGCACACCAATCAACCATTTTCCGGCTGTCCCAATCTAGGAAATGAAATTTTATTTTTTTTATTATTAAATTGCAAGCATGATTATTAGTTTTCTTACTTCAATTTACGAAATGTTATAAGTATGGCTTACCTCGCATACTTTATTAATTGAATTTTTTTGGCATAGTATATGAATTTTATGTGTGAGCATAAAATGAAATGGACTGATGCTAAAAGATTAAATCATAAATTTGAACTTGATATTGTTGGAATTTGGTTTTGAAAGATTGAAATTTGGTTAAGTGATAAAACCAAAATCGTCTATTCTAATTCATTTTCCCTACCTAACGTCGATTATCAACCAATTTCAAGTCTTAAATTTCCACATTTTCGGCCAAAACTCCAATTTTCTTTTAAAACTCGAACCCTAAGGCTCTTACTCCACATCTCGACTTCGAATCTGTTTACAATCGGAACTTTAATTGAAAAATCCACTATTTTGAAAGACTCTCTAACATTTTTCAATGGATTGCTCTCCAAAAGTTCAAATTCTTCCCTTTTAAAGCCCTAATTTTTCGAAAATCTCCGAATTTTCTGGTGAAATGTCGACCTCACAAGGCTGATGAAAGAGACTCAAACAAGCCGTTCGCCGATCCCCATCTCCATCATGTGACGAAAAAACGGACCTCGCACCCGAGACGCTGATGAACCCCTTTGAGAAGTCGCCCGTCTTGTTAGGTAAAAACGTAGATTTCCTTCCTTTACTTTCGATGCATAGCAGGATGCGATCCTTGCACGGCAGGCCGAGATGCAGGCCCAGCAGACCACTTTCTTTGCCGACTTCCTTGCTCGATTCCCGCAACCTCATCCTCCGACATAGTAGTTTTATTTTGACTTAAATTGATATCATTAAATTTGACTATGGTTGACTATTTTGATTATCTATTGCAATGCCTACTTGAATTATTACAATGAAATGATAAATCATTCTTTCTTTCTATAACTTCCCTTTTTGCTTATTAATTGTCACACTTTTTGCTTATGCCAAAAGGAGGAAGAGATAAGATATAGATTTGCATGATTATGTTTAACATGGGGAATATAAGTGAAATAAATAGGGGGAATATATGTATATAATTTTATTCCTTATCAATTTGTTTAATTTGTACATTGCAAATCTTCGTGTTTGTCATAATTAAAAATGAGAAAATTGTTGACCTATGGTTGACGTCTCGTTTTGATTATTACAAATAAATTGCGTTTATTTCTAACAAATTAATTTCGAGCATCTATAGTGACTATTGCAAATCAATAAAATTGAAGAAACGAAGTTCGAGGCAAAAAAACTTGTATGCGATGATCGAATTGAAACTTAAAAATTTGCAAAAGACGCTAATCAAGATACAAGTCAAAAGAACGATAAAGTCAAGACGATTAGACATTGTACAATCATATGTAAAGGTAAAACATTTTAATACTTGACAATGAATCGAGACAGCTCAAGTTTTTGATTTTACGAAAAAAATTACGACAAAATCGTTTTACTCGTAAACTATGTTTTCAAAGGTAAAAATCAAAGAACGTAATTTTGAAATATAAAAAATACTTTGAAAACTCATTTTTAACGTTCATCGAGAACTTACATTTGTTAAAAATTAAAACGAGGACGTTTCAGCATAAATTGTTCGTACTGGACGTCCGGTATGGTGGTTTTGCTCCAACTGTCAAAAATTCAACAGTTCTGATATTCTGACAAAGTGGTTGTTTGACCGTCCGGTACATAACTGTAAAAAATTCAACAGTTCTGATTTTCTAATAAATGGATGTTTGACCGTCCAGTATGTACCGACCGTTCGGTAAGGATCGTCCGATTGGGTAGAGTTTTTGACAGTTTTTCACCTGTAAATATCAACTCACTTTGCATTCAATTTTAATCTTTCATAGAACAATAAGTGAGCATTTATTGAGATAAATCCTTGATGTTTATATTTATTTATCCTCATAAATTGATTTATACTTGAAAAACTTTTGATCATTCTAAACTTAGAAAATCAATTTCTATCAAGTTTTTCAAATCCAACACTTGAGTCATATCTATTGCCATCTATCGAAATATTTGCCTTGTTCTCAACTTTGAATCTATTATTCATTTAGAAGAGAAGATTTCACTTATAAACTCATTTTGAATTGAGGGTCGTGTTGAGGTCCCGGAAAGCTCAACGTTGTAAAATGATCGGTGCTCCTTGGTTGTAAATCACCGGAAGCGTTGTAAATGGTTGAATTGCACCATAAGTCAATCATTTTGAAAAAGGCCTTACTTGTGCCGCAGAGCTTGGTAACGGAGGACGTAGATCATTGCATTAGATCGAACCTCCATAACATATCGTTTGCACTCTCTATCCATTTCACTCGACGCATTTACTTCGCATAAATTTACATTGTTCCATTTACGTGTTTACTTGTGTTTAGATTATTTTCTATCATTTGCGAGTTCACTATATTAAAATCTTGAGTGATTAACGAAAAAGTTTTAATAACCAATTCACCCCCCTCTTGGTTAGCCAATCTTGGGCTTTCAATTGGTATCAGAGCTCGGTACTCTTTTTTTTTTAAAGATTTCACAAACTTGAACTCCTTTCTTTGATGACACATACTATAATTATTAAAAAGCTATGATGATGATATATGTTCAATCTATTGATTATAACATTTGGGAAATAATTGAATATGGCCCCTATGTGCCTACTGAGACTATTAAAATTGATGGTAGACCCAACCAAAGTATTCCTAAACTGAGAGAGGAATACGATGAAAAAGATAAAAGAAAATTGTCCTTAAATACTAAGGCCAAAAATTTGTTTTATTGTGCCCTAAATATAAATGAATTCAATAGAATTAGCACATGTGATTTAGCCTATGATATTTGGCATGTTCTCGAAGTCACTCATGTTGGAACGAGTAAAGTTAAGGATACTAAAATAAATATGTTAGTTAAAGTATTCGAAAATTTATTCATGAAACAAGATGAATCCTTTATTAATATGATTAATCGTTTTACCGACATTGTGAATTGTTTAAAGGGTTTTGATCACAAATATACTAATGGTGAACCTGTGAGCAAAATTCTTAGGTCACTCTCGGATGATATCTGAATTGGTTGTTCATATAGCTGACTCGGCCATATATTGCTACAAGGTTATGCCATTCGGTTTAAAAAATGCAGGGACAACGTATCAAAGGCTCAACAACAAGGTCTTCGCTAATTTGATCGGGAAAAACATGGAGGCCTACGTGACAACATGGTGGTCAAGAGTAAGTAGGTGAATGAGCATATTGCCGACCTCGAGTAGGTGTTCTCTACAATTCGAAGGTATAAAATGAAGTTAAACCCAACAAAGTGTGCTTTTGGGGTAGCCTCCGGAAAGTTTTTGGGCTTCATGATCACGCACAGGTAGATTGACGCAAATCCAGACAAGATACAAGCTTTAATAACTATGGAGTCGCCTAGGAGTAAGAAAGAGGTGCAAAAGCTTACAGGTCGAGTCGCCACTTTGAATAGGTCCAGGTCTAGAGTAGCAGATATGTGTTTTCCCTTTTTCAAAGTGTTTAGGAGAAATCAAAGTTTTAATTGGAATGAGGAATGTGAAAGAGCTTTCCAAGAACTCAAACAAACACTTGCGACTCCTCCAATTCTCATGAAGCCCGAGCTTGGAGACACGTTGTACTTGTATCTACCCGTATCTCAAAATGTATTAAGCGGTGTTCTGGTCAAAGAGGTCAAGAAAGCTCAATAGCCCATCTATTACGTGAACAAGGTATTGTTTGATGCTAAAACGAGGTATACATTGGCGGAACAACTCACCATCGCCTTGGTCATGTCAGCACGAAAACTAAGACAATATTTCCTGTACATCCAATCGTAGTGCTCATAGATGAGCCACTCAGACAAATACTCCAAAAGCCAAATGTTTCGGAAAGATTATTGAAGTGGGCAATTGAACTTGGTGAATTTGACATAGAATTTAAACCTCGGCTTTCCATTAAAGAATAGGTACTAGTAGACTTTGTCGTAGAGCTCACCCCAAGTCCTTGGGGGCCAAGGGATATCCCGACCACTAAGGCAGAGACTCGGGAAATATTTGTCGATGGGGCATCAAACTCCTCAGGCTCGGGTGCTGGGATTATAATTAGTAGTCTGGATAAGCTTACCGAAATTTAGTGGACACTTCGATTTGAATTCGAAGCCATTAACAATGAGGCGGAGTATGAGGCTGTTGTCATTGCTCTTGAACTTTCTAACATCTTGGGCATTGAACACGTCAAGATCTTCAGTAATTCACAACTGGTCGTCTGGCAGATTGAGCGATCATTTCGAAAGGAAAGATGAGAAGATGAGTTTATACTGTTTAAAAGTGCATGACCTCAGAGACGATTCAAGGATTGCGAAATTTTGAAGATTACCCGGCCTGATAATGGTAAGGCAGATTCATTATCAAGACTTGTATTCATGGGGTAGATGGGCTTGATAAAATAGTGCACATCAAAATACTAACAGAGCCTATCATATGTCGAAAATCGAGTGTCATGGAAATCGATATTGAGCCTTTATGGATGGACCCCATAGTTGAATTCATAACTAATGGAAATCTCCCCGATGACCCAAGGGATGCTAGGAGCGTCCGATCAAGAGCACCGAGATACTGCATTATCTATGGAGTCCTGTTTTACAGAAGCTTTATGCTTCCATACCTAAGGTGTCTCAAGCCCTCGAAATCAACACAAGCCCTGGTAGAAGTTCACGAAGGAATATGCGGTAATCATCAAGGGGCCCGAGCTCTGGCTTTCAAACTTATAAGATACGGGTATTATTGGCCGACCATGAAGAAAGATGTTTTAGATTATGTGAGAAAATGTGATAAGTACCAAAGGTTTGGCAACATCATCCATACTCCTGCTGAGGAGCTCACTCCTATACACTGTTCGACCCTTTTCCAACAATGGGGAGTTGATATCCTCGGCCCCTTTCCAATAGCAAGAGGATAGTTAAAGTTCGTCATTATGGCGGTAAAGTGCTTACCAAGTGGGTTGAGGCGGAACCCCTAGCAACTATCTCAAAGCCCAAGCTGAGATCATTCATCTGGAAGTCTATCATATGTAGGTTCGGGATACCCAAGGTTCTCATCACTGATAATGGGAGACAATTTGATAATAGAGAGTTTAAGGATTTTTACACCAACCTTAGGATTGATCATCGCCTAACATCGGTCTCACACTCTCAAAGCAATGGCCTCATGAAAGTAACTAATCGGATTATATTCCAAGACCTTTGTACCAGGATTGACGGTGCTCAAGGTAACTGGCCCGATGAGATACCCTGTATACCGTGGACTTACAGGACTTCACATAAGATAACAACAGGTGAGACCCCTTTTATGTTAGCTTTTGGGATGGAGGCCACCATTTCGATAGAGATCAGCCTACCCACCGTGAGCTAATTGGAGCCAAACACCGGAGAGTGCACAACAGAACATCTTGACCTCCTTGAGGAGGCCCACGAACACGCTACCTTACAAGTTACCTCTTATCAAAGTAGTACGGCCAGATATTTCAACAATAGGGTCAGGCCCAGGAGATTCAGGGTGGGAGATCTGGTGCTCAAGAGGGTCGAGGCTATCGGTCATGCCCCGGGCAAACTTGGCCCGGCATGGGAAGGACCATACGAAGTCATTATACAAGTCCGAGGAGAAGTGTACAACTTGATGGATATGTCTGAAAGACCTTGCCAAGGCCTTGGAATGCCGACAACCTCAAAATTTATTACAAATAATAGCCCTCACCTTGACTATTCGGTTTAGTTAATTCTACTTTTATTCTTATGTTTTAATAGTTCATTCGTCAAGGCCTGCGAGCTTGTTCTTAAGCATAGTAAAGTTTATACAAAGAAGTAGTTGGGAAAAACCAAATAAGATTTGGTCCAAGTGTTTACCTCGATTACTTGTCACGAGCAGGCATAATAAAGACTTGTCATCAACAGGCACCTCTAGGATATGCCACGAGCATGTACCCAAAAGACCTGTCACGAGCAGGTACCTAATCCTCGAGATAGATGGTTATAAATTTCCTTCCTGAAATTTAACAATCCACGGGAAGATATGTCCTCGAGATCTAATGAGCTCAACCAAAGAGCTCGAGCCTAAGACTTGAACAAAAATCAAGTCTCAGAGCTCGAGATCATTTTATTTGAGCAAGGCTTGCACCAGAGATCGAACTGAAGACTTGAACAAAAATTAAGTGTTAGAGCTCGAGATCATTTTATTTGAGCAAGGCTCGCACTGAAGCTCGAGCCTAAGACTAAATTAGACATAGTCCTTTGCTACAATAAAATGATCGAAGTAAACCCATGGGGAACTAAACATCGAGCATATCATTTGCAAAATTAAATCATAAGAAACCAAACATCGTCGGGACATATAATATGCAAAAATACAAAAAGGCCCTAATAATTGGGCAATGTACTTGAAAATCTATATTGTCAAAAATAGAGCTCGGGGTAGGGATCTCCTAATCTAAATCATCATGCTCAGGAGTCTGGTCTGAAGTCACTACGTCCACTTCGTCATCGTCCTCGACAACATCTTCATTATCTGAAAGCTCGAGAGTGTCTGCTATGTTGGGCACGAACTTCAAGTCAGCGGGCTGAATATTTGGAAGTTTAGCCCGAAGATATGCTCTTGCCTCTTTGAAGGCGTGGAGATATGCTCCCGAGGTGTACTCTGATTTAAGCCTATCACAATCCTCGGAAGTTTTGAAATCTTCCTAGGCTCGCTCCCTTGCCTCGACGAGTTTAGCTTCATGCTCTTTGCACACGTGCTCGAGCTCCAGCTTCGCCTCCTCGGCCTCATCTTTAGCAACCTAAATTTCATCCCAAGCCCGACGCAACTCATTCCTAGCGTCATCAAACTCTTTCAACATGGCCTCATGCTCGAGCTTGAGATCAACAAGCTTCTTATCCCAGAGCTCGACTGCCTCCACAAGTCCGACCATTTTATAGGACTCGTCCATCCCTTGTAATGAGAGACCTCGAGCAACGCTCAATGTTTGTCAAAAGAAAGATCATGAGTTAGCATCAAGAAAAATACTTGAAACATATTCTGAACAAGAATAAGACCCTTACCTTTAAAGTGAGGAACTCGAGGGCTTTCATCCATTCGTCGAATCTAACGTCCCCCGATATTTGGCTACAATGCTCGGGACCAGATGACAACGCTCGAAGGCTTCAATTACCGAGTCTACCAAGGATATGTAGTCATCCTTAATATCAACGACCTGGGTGTACGGTGTGGAGAAAGCTCCATCGGGGATAAGGTTGGACACCCTGAATGCATTGGGCTCGGCGCTGGTCGTCGAGGTTGGGAGGTCTCACCAGGGCCCCTTATTGCTTCATCACATTTAGAGACCCGAGGTCTCTTATTTCCTTTGGTCGAGATCGGGGCATGAGGCTGAGGAGCCCTGGGCTTAGTATTCACAAACTTATGAAGAGTTGATGGATCAAAAGACATCCCTGCATAAAAATGATATCTTATTAGAACGATCTTAACATCAATATATAAGAACGTAGACTAAGAAATAAAGCCCTATACTCGAGGTCTCTAACATCAGCGAGGTCTAGAACTTCGTCCTTAATGATTCCTTTCATGTTCGGTACTAAGGGATTGAGCTCCTCGAGCATCTTCCAATCCCATTCTAACGACTCAAAATAGGCCTGACCCTCACAAAACTTAGCAGCATCAAGGATCCCCCACCTCGACCAGAAAGGAAGGTCGGGATCTCGAGTGACCGCATAAAACCACTTATCGTTCCAACCCTTTAATGAGGTCGGCATGCTCGGGACTCTAAACCCATCTCGAGTAGATAAATAGACAAAACAGGTATATTGGGGAAGCTTTTTGAGCTCAAACACCATTCGACAAAGGTCAACGTATCGCTCGATGCCCAAGTACTGACAAGCTATGAAAAAATAGATGAGCATCTTCCAGCGATTGGACACTAACTTCCTTGGGCACATGGAGTGCTCGACTAAAAGACCTAGGAAAAATGGGTGCATGGGCCACCTATACTCGACTTTCAAAGTATCCCTCAAAATAACAAACTCTCCCTCCCAAGCTTGCACCACCCTATCCTCGGGGTCGGGTGACCTAATGTCGCAAATCGGCATCAGCCCAAACTCTCGGGCTGCTGCTATAGCTAAGTGATCGTTGAACCTACAAGGGTCATCGGGAGCTTTGAACTCGACATTTCCTTGGCTCTTAGGTCGGGCGTCTAGATGGACCGCTATTGGAACCATCGACATTTACATTTCCCCACTACTACTAGAACTCCCAGAACCCCAATTACCCTTACCACTCGACATTCCCTAATAAACACTAAGAAAATAACTTAAAGTCTCGAGCCTTACCTTGACAATTATCGACGACCAAAAAACTGCCCAAGGACTTTGTTTGAGCTTGACCTTGAAGAGGAGTTTTACAGCAAAGTGAAAAGTGAAAAATGAAGGGTAAAATAAGTATTTATAGGCGTTGAACAGGGAAGACCAAAGGTCACTACCTAGGCCATTAGATGTAGCCACGTGTCAATCATCCAACGGTCCTTGGTCACCGTCCTAATTCACCTCGAGCGTTCATAGCACCTGGAGCATTGACATCGAGATATCCCGACGTATCAAACACATGAAGATTTATTCGCTTGCCATTATGTACCAAGCTTATGAGCATTCACCCCTGATCCTTACAAACTAGAAGTTTATGCACGGGGGCTAGTGATAAGGTCTAAAATATTTACCCAGAGCACGAGGACTACGATGGTTCGTTCTCCCAAAAAGGGGTCCACGTGCTTGTGTCTCATTAGGTCCTCGAGATCGAGGACGTCATGCAAGTTTCTCCACGACATGTGCTCTGGACATCCTCGAGAATGGGGGTCCTCGAGTAATTTCCTTGGCAGAATTTCTCTTCGTAATCTAGCACGAGTAGCCCTAACCTATCAAGGATTCTAGTCCTATCCAATTATCCCATTAAGGAATCCTAGGTCCTGAAGGAGTCATACCTTAGGAAACTCTTCAAACACGAAAAAGGGTTTTCAGTTGCAAATGTTTCATTTTAAACACAAAGGATAATTTGAGAAAATTTGACTCAAAATCCGATGTTAAAATTTTTCTAAAATATTCATCGACAAGTAAGGCTTATAGAGTCTTCAACAAAAGAACTCTAGTCGTTGAAGAATCTATACATGTTACTTTTGATAAGATTAACCTTCTTGATCGAGAGAAATGTATTGATGATGATGTAGGTTTGGGAGCCCCATTTTAAAAAAATAAACATTGAAGACCAAAACAAGGGAATGCAAATTGAAGAACAATCGGAGGAGATAAACGTTCAAGAAAGTGAAGAAAAATCAACCGAGACTCAAAGTAATCCCCCTCTACCAAAGGAATGGAAGTTTGTTCCATCTCATCCAAATGAATTAATAGTAACCGATCCATCCAAATGTATCACCACTACAGCCTCTCTTAAAAATTATCTTGGTAGTTGTGCACTCATTTCGCAAATTGAACCTAAAATTTTTAAATAAGTCGAGTTTGATGAGTTTTAGAATCTAGCTATATAAGAAGAACTAAATCAATTTGAAAGAAACCATGTTTGAGATTTAGTTTCTAGACCAACTAATCAAACCGTTATTGGTACTAAATGGGTCTTTAGAAACAAATGAGATGAAAATGAAATTATTATGCATAATAAGACTAGATTAGTGGCCCAATGTTACAATCAAGAAGAATGCATTGATTATGAAGAAACGTTCACACCCGTTGCTAGGTTAGAACCTATTCACATGCTTATCGCATTTGATTGTCATAAAAATTTCACTTTTTATCAAATGGATGTCAAAAGTGCTTTTCTAAATGGTTTCATTCAAGAAGAAGTGTTTGTTGAACAACCTCTCGATTTTAAAGATCATAAAAATCCGGACTATGTTTTTAAACTTTATAAAGCTCTCTATGGTCTAAAACAGGCTCCTAGAGCTTGGTATGAACGATTGAGTAAGTTTCTTATTTCAAATGGTTTTTCAATTGGAACAGCGGACACCACACTTTTTGTTAAAACTCACAAAGACGATATGATCATTGTTCAAATTTATGTTGATGATATTATATTTGGTACAACTAATGTTCGTCTATGTGAAGAATTCTCTANAGAAAATTATACTTATTATTCAAATTTATGTGGATGACATTATTTTTGGAGCAACAAATATTCATCTTTGTGAAGAATTTGCGAAAAACATGAGCATGAAATTTGAAATGAGCATGATGGGAGAACTTAAATTCTTTCTCAATCTCCAAATTAAGCAAACTTTAATGGAATCTTCATCAATCAAAGTACATACATATTAGACATGCTAAAAAAGTTCGACATGGATGATTTGAAGCCAATGGGCACTTCCATGAGCACATCTATAAAATTGGACAAGGACGAACAAGGTACATCCATTGATGTAACAAAATATCGAGGTATGATCGAATCTCTTCTTTACTTAACTGCAAGTAGACCCGATATTATGTTTAGTGTATGTCTATGTGTTAGATTTCAATCAAATCCTAAAGAATCACATCTTAAGGTCGTAAAATGAATCTCTCGATATCTAAGTGGCCCTAGATCCTTAAGACTTTGGTATTCTAAGGGCACTCACATTGATCTACTCAGCTATTCGGATGCCAATTGGGCTGGATGCACAATTATTATAGAAGAACTAGCGGAACATGTCACTTTCTAGGTTTTGCACTTGTATCATGGTTTAACAAGAAACAAAACTCCATTGCTTTATCTACTGTCGAAGTCGAATATATCTCGGTCGCTAGTTATTGTCCACAAGTTCTATGGATGAAACAAACTCTTAGTGATTATCACCTATCCCTTGACCATACACCCATCATGTGTGATAACACTAGTGCGATTAACTTGTCTAAAAAAATCCTATTTTGCAGTCTAGAATGAAAGATATTGAAATTCGATATCACTTCCTTAGAGATCATGCTCAAAAAGGTGATATTGTGCTAGAATTTATAATTACGGAAAATCAATTGATCGATATATTTACAAAACCTTTAGCTCATGATCGATTCTCACATTGTAGAAGAGGTTTAGGAACACTAGATGAAAATGAAGTATATAATTGATATTACATGCTCCTATATTATATGCATCATATTACACATAAAAAAAAAGTCCGATACAGAACGTCCGGATAGGCAAAGCATTTCTGCCAAATATAGCAGACGTCCAGTATACATTTTCAGATTTTCCTCCACTAGCCTCCCATCCATTTCATCCTCACCTACCAAAATCGTCTATTACAATTCATTTTCCCTACCTCACGTCGATTCTCAACCAATTTCAAGTCTTCAATTTCCACATTGTCGACCTAAACTCCAATTTTCTTTAAAAACTCGAACCCTAAGGCTCTTCCTCCACATTTCCACTTCGAATATGTTCACAAATCCATTATTTTGAAAGATTCTCTAACACCCTATAACATTTTTCAACGGATTGCTCTCCAAAAGTTCAAATTCTCCCCTTCTAAAGCCCTAATTTTTGGAAAATCCCCAAATTTTCTGGTGAAATATTGACCTCACGAGGCCGATGAAAAAGACTCAAGCAAGCCGTTTGCTGATCCCCATCTCCATCATCCGACGAAGAAATGGACCTTAAACTCGAGACGCCGATGAACCCCTTTGAGAAGTCACCCGTCTTGTTAGGTAAAAATGTAGATTTTCCTTCCTTTACTTTCGATACCCGCATTTAGAATAGAAGAACACTTCATGAATATGGGATGCGTGTCGGTTTGCACATTAGAAGAAAATGCATATCCACGTTTAATACAAGAGTTCTATAGGGATCTAACCGTTAATATCGTTCGGGAACATTACTTATCTTGTTAAAAATGTTCGTGTCACCGTCTCCAAACCCCTCATTCGCACTCTTCTCGAACTTTCACCATGTGATATTCAAAAATTTGTACACAAAACCCATTCTCGGATAGATGTTTATAACCGGTCGACGTTTGTCGTCGTGTGACGAGAAAATATTTTGAAAATGTTACAAAAATCTCGACCAACCAACTTACTCTCCCATGTAAAGTTCTACAAAATATCATTGCTAATATCAATTTACCTAGGAAATGGCATCGGGACGAAGTAAATTGATTTGATCTTTTCATTCTAGATTCCTTCCTTGTCGGTCGGCGAATCAATTTCCCGACCATCGCATTATAAGCTCGTCCATTCTTCACGATATACTAAGGCACTTCCTTATAACATGTTTTTAATTAAGATCTTCAAACACTTTAACGTCCCTCTTCACGGCGAAACCTTCAGTAAATCCCGTCCTATCAACACCATTAGTTCCACCACTCTCAAACATATGAAAATCATTAAAAACGATGGACAATGGGTGGCTGAGATGAAGGGGTTCGACCCAACTTCGGGGCCTTCGACACTACCATTCAAAGAAGAGGAGAACGATGATGACTACTCCGAGGGCGTGTGCTCCTTGAGGACTTGCCGAGGACCAGTTTTTTCTTTTGAATGGGCGGATCGATTCTCTTAATATGACAGTCGACGGGATGAGCAGGATACTTCATTATATACAGATGCAGCAAGCTACACTTCAGGCCCAGCAGGACGCTATCCAAGTACAGCAAGATGAGATCCTTGCACGGCAAGCCAAGATGTAGGCCCAGCATATCGCTTTCTTTGCCGACTTCCTTACTCGATTACCACAACGTCCTCCTCCGACACAATATTTTTATTTTGACTTAAACTGATATCACTAAGTTTGACTATGGTTGACTATTTTTATTATGTATTGCAATGCCTACTTGAATTATTACAATGAAATGATAAATCATTCTTGCTTTCTATAACTGCCTTTTTTGCTTATTAATTGCCGCACTTTTTGCTTATGCCAAAAGGGGGAAGATATAAGATATAAATTTGCAAGATTATGTTTAACATGGGGAATATAAGTGAAATAAATAGGGAGAATATATGCATACAATTTTATTCCTTATCAATTTGTTTAATTTGTACATTGCAAATCTTCGTATTTATCATAATCAAAAAGGAAAAAAATTGTTGACCTATGGTTGTCATCTCGTTTTGATTATCACAAATAAATTGCGTTTATTTCGAACAAATTAATTTTGAGTCTCTATAGTGACTATTACAAATCAATAAAATTGTAGAAACGAAGTTCGAGGCAAAAAAAACTTGCATGCGACGATTGAATTGGAACTTAAAGATCCTCAAAAGACACTAATCAAGATACAAGTCAAAAAAAAGATAAAGTCAAGATGATTAGACATTGTACAATCATATGTAAAGGTAAAATATTTTAATACTTGACAATGAATCGAGATGAGCTCAAGTTTTTGATTTTACGATTAAAAAAATTACGACAAAAATGTTTTATTCGTAAACTATGTTTTCAAAGGTAAAAATCAAAGAATGTAATTTTGAAATATAAAAAATACCTTGAAAAATCATTGTTAACGTTCATTGAGTACTTATATTTGTTAAAAATTAAAGCGAGGACGTTTCACTGTAAACCGTTTGTACCGGATGTCCGGTATGGTGGTTTTACTCCAACTGTCAAAAATTCAACCGTTCTGATTTTCTGACAAAATGGCTGTTTGACCGTCTGGTATGTACTAGACGTCTGGTATAGGTCGTCCGGTTGGGTAGAGTTTTTGACAGTTTTTCACCCATAAATACCAACTCACTTTGCATTCAATTTTAACCTTTTCTAGAGCAATAAGTGAGATTTACCGTGATAAATCTTTGATCTTTATTATTTCTTCATCCTCATAAATTAATTTATACTTGAAAAACTTTTGATCATTCCAAACTTAAAAAATCAATTTCTATCAAGTTTTTCAAATCCAACAATTGAGCCATATTTATTGCCATCTATCGAAGTGTTTGCCTTTTTCTCTTCTTATTCTCAACTTTGAATCTATTATTCATTAAGAAGAGAAGATTTCACTTGTAAACTCATTTTGAATTGAGGGTCGTGTTGAGGTCTCAGAGAGCTCAACGTTGTAAAAGGATCGGTGCTCCTTGGTTGTAAGTTACCGGAAGCCTTGTAAAGGGCTAGATTACACCATAAGTCAATCAACATAGTGAAAAAGGCATTGCTCGTACCGGAGAGCTTGGTAACATGGGACGTAAATCATTGTATTGGATTGAACCTCCATGACATATCGTTTACATCTCTATCCATTTTAATCAACGCATTTGCTTCGCGCAAATTTACATTGTTCCATTTACGTGTTTACTTGTGTTTAGATTATTCTCTACCATTTGCGTGTTCACTATATTAAAATCTTGAGTGATTAACGAACATATTTTAATAACCAATTCACCCCCTCTTGGTTAGCCAATCTTGGACTTTTAGGAACCCCCTTAATGTTTCACTTATAATCATTCCTATAGTCATGACACAATATACTGTAGAGACATAGCCCAACACCTTATACAAATGAACACACGAAACAACTAGAGAGATGATCACCCGCCTAGGGACATATCCCCATCTAGGCAGGATCAAAAGTCTAGGCATGATGATGCCAAATCCTTCCGTCGGAAGCCATCCCCACGATGGAAGGAAGGTGATAGAGAAATGCCTAGGGATGTACAACGACAACGTAGGAACCTTGAGACCAACATGGAAGACGCTCATATCCTTGAAATCGATACGATTTTTGGAGGACCCTTCGTTGGGGACAATACACGGATCATATAAAGGAACTACGCTAGGGAAGCCAATGACCCTGTAATGACTAGCTACATAGTGGAGAGTAGTTCTCAAAGGCAGTTACCTCATATTGCCTTTACTAAGGAAGATGCCGAGGGTGTACACTTCTTTTATTGTGACACCCTTGTGGTGAGGGCAATTGTGCCCTGTAATGGGTTCAAGTGGATATTGGCTGATAATGGTAGCTCCGTCAACATTCTTTTCAGGGCCACTTTCGACAAGATGATTGATGATCACGAATTAACCCCCATCACAACCCCTGTACGGCTTTACCGGTGATAGAATCATCCCAACGGAGAAAATAACCCTTGCTATGGAAATGGGAGAGCCACCCTAGATAGCTTTGAACGTCATGGAATTTTTTGTAGTAGATAATAGGTCAACCTACCATGGGGTGCTAGGTAGACTTGCCTTAAAGGATTCAAAGGCCGTCACCTCCATTCACCATATATGCATGAAGTTCCCTACCAAACATGGAATTTCCACAGTTAGGGATGATAAAAAAGATCAAGGGAATGCTATATCAACTCAATAAGAAACGATGAACCTAGGGATGTCAACATGGTGCTAATGGATAATGATATGATAGACGTTCCAAGAGAGAAAAAATTTGGTCAATAAGATGTCGAAATGACGGATTTTCTTGAACAAGTGGTCATGATTAATGAATTAGACTCTTGAATTATTAAGTTTGAATCCCGAGCGACACCAGTGGAAGAGCTAGAAAGCATCCTAGTGGATCCTCAAAACTTCACCAAGGCAATGCAGGTGTGAAAAGACCTACCATCGGAGATCAAAGAGAGGCTCAAGGATTTTTGATCAAGAATTATTTTTAAAATTATGTACCTCATGGAGGTCCTAATACTTGCGAGTTTTTGCTTAAGTTATGAACTTTATTATGAGTTACATAGCTTATTAATGGTTGTCTCAGTACTTGAAAAATTCAAACAAGATAGAGAAACATATATTTTATTAAAAATAAAAAAAAGTACATTGGGGGGCCTTGGCCATTACATTACAAAACCAAACAAAAAAAATCCTAAACTACGTTGAAGGAGGTAGGGAGTTTGATGCCTCTGTAACAGATGCTTCAGCAATTGAGACTCCTTGGCCTAAAGTTTCGTCCACAAGAACACCCTATTGGTGTCTCCACTGCTTCATCAGCTGGGGTCTGAGGTACCTCCTCCAGAAACTTCACTTCAACTCAGAAGCATTAAGTTCTAGGTAAAGTTCTCATATCTTCTCCACTACTTCGACGTAGGCAAATCTCCTCCAATAGAATCCGAAGCACTGGTACTCTTTCGCCAGATGGAATTCGATAATGTAGCCACTCATTGCCTCCTCACCTGCTTCCTGAGCATTAGTCTTGGCCTGCTCAGCCTCCTTTACATATGCCTTATTGGGGTCTCCAGAAACCCATTGGCATCCTTGAGTCCAACGTTCTCTAAATCGGCCTTGTCCAAGCTTCGGCCGTTAGCATCTGATGATTGTTTAAAGCTTCAAATATTTTTGTCAATGAAGTAACTTCGCAAAGGGATTCGCGAACCTCCATCTTCAAAGCTTCGATCTCCGCTAAGGCTTCCAACTTAGCTGCCTCTCCAGCTCCTAGGCCTTCAGCTCTTCAGTCTCGAATTTTATTTTCTTCATCTTCTCCTCCGTTGAGGCCAATTGTTCAATTGACTCCCGATTGCATATCTAAATATCTTTCAGTACTTATGACACTCAAGGACGACCTCAAAAGCCTTGGCACTTTTGTTCACCAGTGTTGTCGTCAGGTCTACAGCATCGCAGGTGGAGACATAGTTCTGCCACCATTTAGTCCAAAACTTGTAAAAAGTGGCAGTGGCGCTACAAGCTTCAGATGGCAGCATCTCCATTATTGTTGGGGCAATCTTTTCATCTTGCCCCGCCCTGAACCTTCTAGACTTCCTAGGGTTCCTCGCCACTGGCACCTTTTTACGGCCTCGGAGGTCTATTTCGCCTCCCTCGCAACCTCTTCACTGGCCCTCTTTACCTTTGGGTCTTAGCAGTGTTGAATGAAGTTTGTGTCAACTTTGAAGGATGAGGTATAGTCTCCTGGGCAGCTGGGATAGTGGTTGTGCCAAACTTCCCAACGGAGCCAATACTATAGGATAATTTCTTCTTCTTCTAAGACTCTTCCATTTTTCCTTTACCCTTGTCGAACTTTTGGGCCCTTTCGTCCTCTCTCTTCTCAACATGCTCCTTGCTGAGGCACTTTAGTTTTCCCTTGACGTGCTTCACACCTCCAGATGAGTGCTTTAAAGCCCTAGCGTTCACTATAGATATGGTTCTTAATATTAACGCTATATCAGGGATGGGGTACTTCTTCCTGCCAAAATCATCTGCAACAAGTGAAGGTTATGTTAAAAGCTAAACATTGTGTATCAAATAGAGGGCCTCTAAATTTACCTTTCGAAGCCAACAATCCGAAATACAAGAAGAATTTACTTCGGTCGATGAGGAGGTGAAAGTGGCGCGATCTTTATGAACGTCAGTAGATGTCTTCAATAACGTCCCACTCAACCTGAAAAAGTTCGAAGCGGGTTCCTGAAACTACAAAACAAAGAACATCAGACATGTTACAAATAAAATTCAAGTTATAGAAAGTGACATTCATGAGCTTCGAAGTACTAGGTCGGCACAGTATTAGCGGGAGCATTATCCCCTTCAACCATATGCTATTTGCCATTTACCTAGAACCATAACTCCTTCTAGCCCTTTATGGAGGATGGTAGACCCACCATAAAAAGGGCATGAGCTCCCCCCCAAGGAGTCATGTAGTACCACCATTTGGATTTCCCTTTCCGAAGTACTCGAGGTTGGAAAAGTATTTGGAAGACGTGGAGTAGCATATCCTTGCCAAGTGAGGTTTCCTTCCAAATGAAATATGCTACATTGGCTTCACCCATTTGGTAATAATTGGGTGGGAACCATTTTTAAAACATAAAATTTAATTTAAATCAGAACCAATTAATAAAAACTTCTTTAAACTGAAATATCTAGGGTCTAACTTATCCGATTTAATTTTATCTCGAGCCTAAAAGAAATGTTTAAATACAAACTACCCAACAAGCCCAATATTTATATATTTATCGTCGCTCTATCAAAATCTAAATATTTGGCCCAATTAAAATTGAATTAATACATATCCCTCATTTTTTTTCAAAATATAAAATATAGTATCGAGAATAATTAAATTATAATCTATGAAATTTTCAAGACTTTACAGCCATTGCTTCCTAAGGCGGCTGCGGTTGTGGTGGCGCAGGTGGTGATGTTGGTTGCTGAGGAAGTGGTGGCACCAACATCGTAGCTTGGGTGAATGTTCTCATCATGGCGAGAAATTAATGGGCAAACTATGGGTCGATCGCAATAGGTTGAGGTTATTCGGGTTGTTGGGGTTCATTTCTAGTGTTTTTTCTTGTACCTCGGGGTGTCATAACCTTGAATCAAATATAATTAGGAAATTAAAGCATTTCTAATCTAGAAATTTCTCAAATTAGAAGTTTTTAACTGTATAAGTTCCCCAAAGTAAGATTTTACTTTCCTAAATTTAGAGTGAGTTTGCCGTTTGTAATATGTTTTTGTTTTGTTGATTTGTATAACACACAACTAAAAGACTTTCAGGTAAAAAGGGATGTCACAATAGATCACTTAAATCCCAACCTCGCCTTAGATAGTTTAGATCTTTTTGACAAAATCTTTCAATTTTGCAAATACAAATTCAAAAAAATTCAAAACAATATATAGAAATGAAAGTATCTGAAAGTATAAATCTTTTCAATTGGGTAATTTTTAAACGGTACATCCTACTTAAAAGTCTTTCTTGAAATTATAATCATTCTAATGCTATTTCCATATAATTTTTTATACTTGACATGCATCCATAAATTGCATTATATATTTTATAATTTCACGAAAATTAATGCTTTACATAATAAGCAAGTTTCATAAATAACATGACATTTTAAAAATATGAATGAGTAATAAGCATATAATTATAATATATCTGAGCCGCGGAATCTAGATATGGAGAATGACGTAGCGAGGCGGTGACTTAAAACCATCTCATTCTTATTTCAAGAATAATAACTTATTTCTTAAAAATCATTATTTTTTGATCATCTATTGATTCTCTTATAAAGACCATTTTTACTTGTATAATTTCAGGCCATTAAATAGTAACATAATCTAATTAACCCCATACTAAAAATACATATTATAAAAAATTAAAATATTTTTTTGAAAAAAATGGGTTGCTGTTCACTTGAACTGTAATATTTACTGTTCACACGAACAATACTGAACATTGTTCACATGTGCAGTTCACATGAGTATTTTTTAAAAATAAATATTAAATGTTTATAGAATCGATTTAAAACTCAAGCTCTGATACCAACTGTGATGACTAGAGTTCTAAAGTTCGAGTGCCACTAAAATCCATCTTGAACATAGAAATACACTTTCCAAAACTTGAAATTCTATTAAATAATTTCATTAAATAATGATATTCGACCTATAAAAAGACTTACAAAAAATTAAAAGTGATAGAAATTTTTCTAAACAAATATTTATTGAATTCTTAAATAAATGAACATGAGCATGGTGGGTCTCCTTTCACTTGCAACTTTGCCAGCCTTCTCCTACCTTGATCGCTACGAACATTTAATTTTCTAAAGGGGATAAAGGGGGTGTAAGATAAAATCTACATGGATTAATTAATATTGTACAATGAACTTAATACATACATGCATATGGAGACAAAAATCTATTCAGAACATAGGTGGTATGGAATTTTCATACGTAGCGTTATTAAACTCCGGTCCAAACTTAGATCATACATAAATGACCCATAATCAATGTTCCAAAAATATAACATAGGCATAATCCCATAAAAATATTTGTACACTTATATTTTGTGGAAGTGATAAGAAAATTACTAGAATATATTTGGGATTTCAACCACGTATTAATGAATATAGTATATTCGTGTTTATGGGTATTTCATAGAAAAATGAATGTACTTGCAAATGGAACATATAATACCTATTTACACGAACCACCATGCTTTGAGAGTTCTAATTCAATTGAAATTTGAATTTTGAAAGTGATAAAATCTTATCATTATCTTAACCATATTTCGGTTAATGAGATAAGATAATGAATTTAGAATAACAAAAAGCATTATCTACATAATTTCTAAAATTAAATAAAATAGAGATAAAACCAAAATATTATCTCAAGAATTTAACATTTCAATTTTAATTAAAAGAGATAAAATTGAAATATTATTTCAATTATCTTTTAACATTAAATAAGATATAGATAAAATTAACATAGTATCTCAATCGGAATTTGATTTTATCTCAATCGTTTAAAATTTCAATTTAATTAAAAGAGATAAAATTAAAACATTATATTTATTATTTAATTAAAATTAAATAATATTTTAACCACTTGAGTTTAAACACAAAAGGAAAAATAAAACAAAAAGTGTGGAGTATCATTTCACATAATGGGCTTTTACGTAACTGGTTGGGCTAAAATATTAATCGTATCTATTTTTTTTAATAAATGGCCATATCTAAATTAATAAAGTTTGCCCATAGGCACGAGTATTACATAAAAAGTGGTGGTCTTACTTTTACTAATAAATACATCAAGGTTTTTTTAGGCTTTTAAATAAAAGAAATAATGGCTCACTTATTGGGGGTAGTGGGGCTTTTAAAATAAAAATAAATAAAAAATTGTTTATCTAAGGTTTTGGCTCCATTATCTTTGCTAGAAGAAGATAAAAGCAACCGTAGTAGTGTGTCGGTGCATCCTAGCTTCCATGTTGTGTAATGAAGAACAACCCGTTCTGTGCCCCGTACTTTATAATATCAGTTCTTTTGGGGCAATATTTCAATATCAAGTTATCCTCTAAATGTGCTACATAAAAAACACATCAGATGATAACCTATCAATGGCGCATCGAATTCCCAAACTATATTGGGAAGCAAAGTGAACAGAGAAAATTGTGCCTGCATTTGAATGCTTAAAAAACATAAAAATACTTGTCGAAGTCTATCATGATTTGCATCAGTTGAAGTATTGTGGTTAGGGGAGAATCTGTGAAATGCTCTATATAATTCTAAATTCTTATAGTTAAATAATAATAATATGAATTTATAAAATTAACACAAAGTCACTGGCTCGATTTCTTTAAATAAAATATTGGTGATTTACCATCTATTGATATTTAAAAAAAAAAAAAAAATTCTGTGAGATGTATCCCCATACCAGTATCCAAAATTCAATATGTTTTAATTGTATCCTTATGTCCTAATTAAAAAAAGACCTCCTATATATGTATCCTTATCTGACGCCCGTACCGAAATGCGAGCAACATAGCTTTTGTGAACCGTTTCCCTTGTCAGTAAACTTTGATCTACAATTTCATTGAGAACTAACCTTGATTTCAGTGTCCCTTCCTCTAGCACAACAATACTTAACCTTTATTTCTTTTGCTGCTGCACCTTCCGACATAGTTCTTGAATAGTTTGAGTGAAATTAATTTCATCAGATATTTTAACAGCTATGTTAATCGGACTCGGGTGTAGGTGTTGGATACGAGTACATATCTAGGAGTCGGATGCTTCTCATTTTAAAAATTAAGATATGGGGATACGGTTAAAAATTATCCGAATTTTGAATACGGGTATGTGGATGCATCTTACAAAATAATTTAAAAAAAAAAAATGATAGAACAATTATTTTGTTTTATTGTAATATAAGTATTTCTAGTTATATAATTAATAATACAGAATTTGTGATGTTTTAATTAATATATAAAATGTTGACATAAATACAAATAAAAAATTTAGTACATCGAGGAACTCAAATACAAGTATTGGACAACAATTTTGAATAAAATCAATTTAAATTTTCATTTACTCGTACACAAATTTATGATATTGGTTGTCAAAAATAAAGTCGTAGTTTAGTTTGTTTATCATAAAATCAATTTAAGCAATTGAATTATAATTTGAAATTAATTTAAATTTAAGTCAAAATAAATTATTATTTTTCTTCAAAAAGTTTAAAGAAAAAAATCAATTTCAACGTCTTATATATTATTTAAAAATAATTATAGAAATAAATTTATCTTTTTTTCTTTCTACAACTCCTCTGCCTTCCCCAACTCCTCGTCCTCCACCATCTTCTCCCTTTTGCTACTGTGTCTAAGTGCAAAATCAAGGATCCGATCTATTTCACAAGTCAGTTTCCGATCATGTCGTGTCGACACGGATACTTCTCTATTTCTGAAGAGTCCAAGCATCATAGTTTCACAGCATTTACTTCTAAAAATTGATGTTGAGAATGTGGATATATGATTACTTTTCTTGAATGTGCTATTCAAAAATGCCTGAAAATTGCCGTTGTTTTCTGGTCTTAAAGCTGGAGTGGACTTGGAAACATGGCTTCCACAGAGGCAATGCGTCTCTTTGTTAAAATATTAGAGGTTTGTGCAAAGTTAGTTAAAGCAGATCTCATTATAATGGTACTTGATTAAAGTATTAACACGTTATGTTTGCCATTTTTCTGAGCAGGAAGAAGATCCAGGATGGTCCTCAAACTCTGTTGTGGAGCCTGTTGTAGATGTTGAAATGAATGTGAGTATGTTACCACCTCTTTGTTCTTATTCTATTTTCCTTCTTTTCTCAAGAAAATATTGTTGCCCTTTTTCTGTTATGTTTCTGCACATTTTTACTGTAAAATTCCTCATAAGCATGTCTAAGTTGCAATAATTTCTTGCTTGCAAAGATAAATCTCAATGATATAGTTTTCTTTTTAAGCAAGTCCCCTGGAAGTTTTAGTTTCTGTATGGTGAATACACACGTTTCTTACTGATAAATTTTAGAACTTGAAGCTTTGGGTTATATTGTCTTGTCTACGCAGACAATGCTAGGATAAGATCAACTTTTGGAAAAGGGATGCCTTACACATTAAAAGATGGAAATTACCTAGTTACAGGCATTCTTTATACATGATTATTATGCACATTTCTTTGATCCTATTTTCCAGGTCTGTTCAGTCGATGGTTGATTGAAGTGTTCAAAATTTATTTATTTCTATAAAGGCTAATTAACTTGGACATCTATCTCACATCTTTTTGATGCTTAACCTCACATCACCATGCAAGTGTGATGAGATTTTAAGGCACATGTATACTTCTTCCAATTTGAGTGGACATTTTTTTTGATGTCTTGTAGAGAATAATAATTTATTTGATGTTTGCCCAAATATACTTTTTTTTTTCCCCCAATTAAAGCTGATTTTTACAAATTTAGTCATGACACCAAAAGAATAATAGAATTCTATATAACAGTCTACCAACTTCAATACTACCTCTTTTTTAAAGTATAAAAGTTAATCAACTTGAAATAACACCTCGACTTTTGTTCAGGTGCCCAATTAAGTCAATTAGGGTCTACCAAAATGCATAGAGTAACTTGCATTTTTTTTCCCCTCCGTTTAAAGGTTGTTAGGTTTAGATTCCAATTCTAATTGCAAATTCTATATTTGGACATGCTCATTACTTTATGAACAAGTTGCATACATGTAAATTTATGAGTAATTTAAGATGCATATTTATTGGGAAAAAAATAAGCTATTTAAAATGCAAAACAAATATCCCTCGTGTTGCCATGGTAAATGTCTTTAATGGGAGAAATGTTGGCCCGTCTTATTCTATGTCTATGTTAATGGGGGATTATTAAAACTTGATTTATAATAGTGTTGCTCCTTTTCTAATCATGGTGGGTGCTAGAGCGAAATAAAATCTATTAATAAACTTGATTTATAATAGTGTTTGTATGATGAAGCAATCTTGAGTCTGAAATGATTAGAGTATTTTGTATCATTAGAGACTTGCTATTAAGGATTTGTATGATGGAGCACTCTTGAGTGTGAGATGATTAGAGGATTTTGTATCATTGTAGACTTGCTTCAAAATAATAGTTGAAGTCCTTAGCTTTACCCTTTAGTCGTGGATGAACTTATGAGATCCTATCAGAGGTCCTTTGGTGAATGTTACTCGCTTATGACATAGGCTTAGTATATATGAATCAGAGAGGATTAATTTTTATGTTAAAACTTTGGAGGAGTACTTTGGAATATGTTTCGAAAAGTGATTTTTTGGTGATTTTGTTGTAAGAACATGGATGATATTGGAGTCATGATAGGTGGTCGTGTTGTCCTAGAGAGTGATTGTTTTAGGTATTAGGCTTGATTGTAACTGAGAAAGGATATATTGCCAAGAAAAATGAATGTGAAGATACCTATAAGGTTAAAAGGAAACTTCTACAAAATAATTATTAAACCGGTTGCTTTTATGTTTCTGGTTTTGTGTTGTTGAAGGATAAAATGTCATTATAAAGAATGTTGAAAGACAAGATGTCATTATAAAGATATAATGATGTTAAGAGAGATGCTACTAGTTGGATAAGATAATTATGATAGCATATTACAACAAGTTGAAGGTCGTCCGACGCTTCTCGATCTTCGCATAAACCTGAAACACGAATAAGAAAAATATCAAAAGAAAGGAAATTAAAATAAAAATAAAAGTTACTTGGTAATAATATTAGTAAAAATCAAATTAAGCAATCCCTGACAACGGTGTTAAAAACTTGTGACGCGCTTTCTATAACGTAAATTATACCGCAAGTGTACGGTGTCAAGTTTTGTAATATAGTATGAAAGTTAGGATGTCGAACCCACATGGACTGTAATTAAATTTTTACCAAGTACTATAATTATATAACTTCTGTTTTATCTAGACAAATGAATGGTTGAATGATTTTTTTAAACTAATCAAAGGTAAAATGCTACGACAAAATTAGAGAATATAAATTATCAAAATGAGAAAGCCTAGGAAATGATTTCACCAACTTTCAATTATGATTCAATGACATCAAATTATTCCAATTAATTTTCCCATATTTAAAAGCAAGAATCCAATTGTATTGTATTTCTCTCCCTTCTCTCGAGTGCCCGCTAGAAATTAATCATAAAATTCAATCCTAATATCTATATTCCGAATTAAAGCCTAGAATTTATCAAAGTTCCGATTTTTTTGTGGAGTAAGCTTCATAAATTTTACACTTTGTCTCGAAACCCATAAAACCTATGTTGTGTTAATCTTATGATCACGCCTAAATTTTCCTCTCTCGAGTGCCGAAATTGACTAGCATCTTTTCATTCAATTATTGATCAGGTAATTGAAAGCATTATTGTCTTCCACTATCTCCATTGCCTCTTTTTGACACTGAACCGATGCATGATCCTCTCATCACTGAACTATGGGATAAGCTTTGGCTAGAAAGGTGAAAGGTCATTAAAAACTCTTCTAAGGTTATGATCTCAACCTTGTGTGAATATTTAAAAACAAAATCCAATAACTTCAAAGGAGAACTGAGATCCATAATCTATTTGAATTTAATCTTCAAAGGAAAATCAATTTCCTCTTATGATTAAATCTAAAAACCACCAGCACATTCATGTGTCTTGGATAGGTAAGGCCGCATTCCTACTTCCAACGAATCCCTTAGCATGTCTTGGTCAAAACTTCATTCATTGGATAGAATTTCAAATTTCCTTGTTTTGTATGATTATATCAACAAATTTCAGAATGAACGTACAATTATAAATTGACTACTCGACCTAGATATGCAAGTGCATATTTGTTTTTAAAATAATAACATGGGATCACAACTCTCGCAATAAAATCCATGCCTATTCATATGATCACATGTGATGTTCATATAATATATTAAGACAAAAGACTGTATAACCCTATTCAAACATGTTTGCTTTGAGGTTATAAAAGTATCACCATACTATTTCACACAGGTTTCCAAAATATAGTAAAAAGACTATAAAACCAAAGAAAAAAAAGTCCCAAAATAACCTAACAGGTCATCATCCATGTACTTCAACCCTAAAAATCTTGTAAGAGCTTCACAACCAGCCATGCTATCTATGGAGCTTCGAGCTCACCAAACTTACATACAATGCAAAAACTACATAAGCTAATATACAATAAGTAAAAATCATGCATGCCATAAATATGAATGTGTCTATGCCATTTTCTTTGAAAATATTATGCTAGGGATGCATCATATTCAAATATTAATCAAAGTATGCTCGAAAGAACTTCATTTGAAAACATTTCCTTTCATTGGTCCCTTGACCTGCCTATTGTATCGAGTACAGCTCTATGCAATATTAGTATCAATAATCAAATGGCCAATATGGTATCCACATAGTCGAGTAGACCATCATTCTGTGACCACTAAAGATACACCCCCTTACCTGTCCTTGTGATCACCCAAAAAGTATCACACCCACTACATCAATAATCATAATATCACAAATGAAAGTCAAGTGGTCCATCATCCCATGATCATCAAAGGTACATCTCTTATATTCCTTTGTGATCAACTGGGAAGTCTCACTTGCAATGCCAACAAATATCACACACCTTGGTGCCCTATTAGCTGTCAATAAAACATTTTATAATGTGACTTCATTTTTCCAATCATGTCATGCATGCTAGATTTCAACTATATACATATGTCGTGCATGCAAGTGTAAATGCTCATGAATAGCATACTCAATCAAAATGGATGCCAACATGTTCTTGAAACACATACTCAATCATCGTGACCAACATAGGATATACAATAAGTTCGTTATCAAAGTTATATAAAAGTTAAGGTAGTGATAAATAGAAAATATTTCAATGGATACTATGTCCTTGCATCATAGTTGCAAATGAATTTTTACTCACCTTTCACCTTCATATGTGTGTGCTCTCTATGAGGTGTAACTCAAGTCTTTTTTCAACTTAAATTCAACAATCCACTTGATCAAAATTCAATTCCAACTTCTTGTTTTGTACTTCACTTTGTTTCATTTACTTTCTCTTTCACTTGGAGTCACTTGTTGTTGCGAAAATATTTTCGTTTAAATTATCGCAAGTGGATTGTTTGTTAACAAGTAGTAAAATGGATTTTTGAGTCCAAGTGTCGTACTCACAGAGATTGTACTAGTTCAAGTTTGAATTAACTTAGTTTTAACCGAGACAATGGAAATTGTAACTTTTTTTCTAAAACTAAATTATAACTAAATAATCTACTTATGAATGCAAGACCTAACTTAACTAAAATCAATGCAAAGTTATAAGGAATGCAAGTTCAATAAAAATATAATGATGAAAAATGCACTAGGATCCTGAATTCCCTGATATCAATCCATTTTAACTTCGAACCTTTGAATTTGACAACACAAGTCAATTAGATCGATATTCCTAAATTGATTAATAATTTCTCTCGAGTAGAATTAAACATAAGCACATGTGACCAGACTATAATTTTGTAACGGATACGAACATAAAAGAATATTTTAAGGATTTGTGAATATAGATTACATAGAGCATAATAGTATACTTCTATTTCCTATCGGACTCTATAATAATTGACACTATGTCTAACTTCTTTTAAATCTTTCGAAAGTAAAACAACCCGAACACTCATAGAATCATTGTGCATATAATTGTGGAGAATAATAAACGCAGTCAACCATTCAAAATTAAAAACACGCTTTAATGTCAAAAAGAAATAAATCAAGAGTTAAAGATTCATGATATAAGATTCATCGTAATTCCAGCAATAGATTACCTTAGCTTGACATCTTATGAAGAAGAAAATAAAAGATATAAAAGTATTTGATCACACGAATTCTTGAATTTGATCTTTGGATTTTTTTGAATTCGATCCTGCGTTCTTCGCCTCTTTTTGCAATCAATTGTCCAACCTTCTTTAGAGTTAATATCTTCTATTTATATGCCTCTCAAAAGTCTCCAAAAAGTCTTCAAAAAGGTCCAAAAATTGGTCCAAGAAGAAGAGTCTTTGTTGGAGAAGAATTCGAAATGAAGAATAGACCCTTGCTACGATTGGCTTGGGCGGGTGCCCAATTGAAAACTGGGTGGCCACTGAGGTACATTAATTCATTCTTGAAACTCCAAGCTGGGCTAGTGCCCAATTATAACAACTTCTAAAATTTTCTTTTTAGTCATTTTCTTCATTCTCTCTTCTATTTTGGTCATCTACCACAAATTATGCTTATTTTTATCCTTCAACTTCTTCTCGTGTGCACATTAGTCCCCAAACCTTCCATCCAATCATCAATTCATCCATCTTTCTTTTCCAATTGCATATGAATGGGTTCAAAACTGAAACAAGAGAAATTTAACCCCCAAGTTAAGTAAAATTTAACATTTTGACAACATAAAAGCTTAGTAATTTGGCTAGAATAAATGCACAAAATACATTTATCACTTGGGAATAACTTAGAGGAGTAAATCTCTTATTCAGGAGGAACACATCAATCAACCTAATTTTCCAACATAGTTCAATGTAAAATTCAACACCTAGGTCAGAAAGGTCGAAGACTAATAGCACATAAGATATTAAAACCTCAATGATTGAATGTATCACTAAAAAAGAAAGCAAGTATATTGGCCAAATGTGTAATGTGAAGTTCGGAGATTACATTTTTGAACCTCAAATCATTCTTGCGCCTCCAATTGATGGGACGACATTTCTTAATTGTCAGATTTTTAAACCTACAACTTTTGGGATTCCATTGAATCCACCATCCTGTGATTGTCGAGAACTTGACATCTGATTAGCATGTAAATGTCAAGATATTTGTGCATGTATATTAATCGTCGCATTCGCAACATTAACTTGAATCATACTTGCTGGATCACATATCTGGAGAATTCAAGACTTTGCACACATTTTTGAAATTCGATAGAGATGTAGATCTGGAGTTTGCAAAAAGTTTTAGAAAATCTAAATATCTATGTTCTAAAAAGCGTGAGATGCCACGCCTCGGCAGTGAACGCAAAATTAAGACCGCTAAATAAGTGATTAGGCGCACTTTATTAACTTTTATTTTTATTTTTTTGAATTCTTAAACCACTGGGCTATTGCAGTTCGCTCTTTTGTCTTCCCTATTAAACAGATTGCTTTCCACTTCCAAAGTAGAAGTTCCAAAAATTCCTTTGTCCTCCAATC
>CAIGRB010033079.1:39852-66823 GCA_903798255.1 Fraxinus quadrangulata | reverse complement strand
CCCCCCCCCCCCCCCTCTTTTTTAGTAATTTTAGTATGTTCCGCCAACGAGTTATGCACGAGTGCTTTAATTCAAGATATTTATTGATTTTAGATGTTTGGTATGTATTATTTTAATTATTAAATGAATTTTAGAATTTTTTAAAAATTAATATAATATTAAAAATAAGAAAGCAGTTTCTTACACCTAGATCTCGTCTAGACTCGTAAAGTTTGAAACTTAACCTCCACGCATAACCACGCTTTATGTTTTTTAGAACGTTGTTAAATACAATGGATCAATTAGTACCCAACATTATGAGGAATTCGATAGTTTCGAGACTTAAATGGAGTAGTTATCTAGAATTTTTAGAATAAAATGTAGATTGGGCATAGTACATATTGTCAAAGTAAGAGGAATATCATTTCGAATTGCAAATTTCATAAACCTGGTCAACTTCAAAAATTTGTGATTAACAATCTTCTATAGATAAATCTCCTTTGTTTAGAAAATGAATTAGTTATTGTGTTTTAATCAAGTATGCATTACCCATTTGTCAAAGTCGTGTTGCACTTACAAATCTTCTCTAGGGAACTATTGTTTTTTCACAAGATGTGCACACCAACCTTTTTGCAGTAGAAAATTTTAGCCGTACAAATAAATTGGTCATTTTTTCTATTGCACCCGAAAAATGGTCACTGATAAGTGAAGAAAGAGGCAAAAAGAAAGGGCGAAAAATGGTGAAATCCAAAATTTGAGGACTCAATTGTAACTTTTCAATAGTTGATTCGAATCATAAATGATGATTGAAGATTTTACGGGATCAATTGAAAGCAATTAGAAGTTGAAGGGTAGGATTTGCAGGGAAAAATGACTTAAACATATCAAGAATTAAAATTGGGGAGCACATAAACTGAAAGTTGGGTCCGTGCGTGCAAATAATCAGTCGCACGGACATGGGAATCAAGCCGACGCACACGTGCCTGCTTCTCACAAAATTTACCGAGAGTAAATCTGCTCTATGGTGGCATGCGCAGGGAAAACGGGGACTTGCTGGTGCAATTTTCGAGATTAATTAGAATTCTTCCTAAACACTAATGTGGACGCAATTTTCATCAGATTTACAGGCCTTATAAATACCAAACTTCAGCATACATTAAAGAGAACTTCTCATACATTATTTTCATCCATTATCACAAGAAAAGAGAGACCAATTCATGGATCTTTTGAAAGAATTAAGAAGCAATTGCAAGATTTCAATTCTTTGAAGTTCAACCTTGATCATTGGACATAGAAAAGAAGAAACAATTGAGATTCATCAAAAAAACCATTTGAGAAACTCGTGATTTCAATATTCATCTTCTTCATTTCAATTTATCCATAATTCGGGTTATGTTCTTCCAATTAATTATGATTTTTTGTTATTTTGTAATGCTAGGCTAGGGTTTTAATTACTAAGAATTGATCACAAATTGGATTAATTGTTAATTTTATTGATTTCGAGAAAAATAATAGAATAGAAAACATTTTATAGCAATCATTGTAAAATCCGATAGGGGAATAGATGTTCTAACATTTTTAATTGACATCGAGAGATGCTTTTAATTAAGTTAGAAACATTCTTCAATACAAATGTGGTGCATATTATCATGTTATTAAATTGCATTGAAACAAATTTATAAGGAGGATTCGAGATCTTAGTAACCGTCACATCTAAATTTACAAAAGCTTTATAATTTGCTCACTACAATTGTTAGTTTAATTAGTTAATTTAGTATAAATTCTTCAAACACAATTGACTATTTGATTAAATTTGAAATTGATTTGATCATCGGTTGAGTACAAAGTCCTCATGGGAGTGATACTCTATTATCACTTTATTACTTATTCGCGATACCGTACGCTCATAGGAAATCAAACGATCAGTCACTTTTGCAAAATCTTACAAAATTTGCCAAATTTCAAGTGCACTATTTAGTTTTGACAACTAATTAAGATTCCCCATAAAAATAATCGATGTGGTATAAATTTCATATGCGGTAACATAAAACTCAAAAGTTAACATGTATTTCAATAAAAATTAATGTGCACATACATATATAGAAAAACAAACATTATTGTGTATATAAAAATTACTAGTGTGTGTATATATATATATATATGCACACAATCCGTACCTTCCAAAATCCTATGTATGTTGAGCTCGACTGAAAAAAGTAAAAGTTGTTGAGTACGAATCTTTTAATATAATGAATCCAGATTGTCGATCCCCACAAGGAATGATTACTTAATTACGTAATAGTTGATTTAATTCTAACAATGAAACATGCAATAAAATTTGATTTTGATAAGAACAAAAATAACAAATAATCAAATCTAGAAATTGAGGAAAGTTTGGATGATAAAATGGTTGGGATTCATAATTTCACTTAACCGTCCATTAATTAATTTTTCGATAATCAATTTAACAAATTGCCCATTTTTAATGTTAGACCCGATTTCCCATTTTTAACTAATTACCTTTCTAAAGTGAAATCAGCTATAATCGATTGGTTTAATCTACTATATACCTATGCGAATTAAAATTCAATTAATTGCATTTATCTTTGAAAAATAATTCAATGGGACACTTAGGGTAGGAGTATATCTCTATATTCTTTAAGAACATAGGACATTTACTATTTGGTCTAAAATATACAATATTTTCTCAAAAATTATACAAATCAATCAACACAATTATTTAATTGTCAAATAAATGAATAGCATTAAATACAATAATAAATACACATGAAAATAAGCACTTTAACAGTAAAGAGCAAATAACCAAATTAATCAAACTGGGTTAAGCTACATCAATCATCCTAATATCAACAGATTTAGCCCATTGTAAATAAATGACAAAAAGGAGAAGAGTTAAAGAAATACATTACAAGTTAGAGAAAATAATGGATAAAATACAAGACAAAATGTAGAACACGTCTCTTGATTGGATTCTAGAAATGAAGACTAGTTTGGTCTTGACTTTTCCCAAAATCTCTCCAATTTTCTTAATTTTTCTACTCTCTTTTTGCCTCTCATTTTACCCTAATACCCTAATATGTAATGAATGCGATGGAGTATTGAATTAAATGAATGGACTAAGTTTTGGTCTTTAAATGACCAAATAATTGTACCTAGAAAATTTCCCAAAATGTCCCAAGAAGACACAATATTCGCAAAAGGGGGTTGAAATTTTGTCCCTGCAACAGTGCCATGAGCAAGCATGGTTGTGTATGGGTGCATATGGGCTAGCTCAGAAGCATTCTGCCTCTGAGCCGATGTGTGCGTATGGGCTATTCTAGCCCATGTGTGCCCAAAATTTACTTTCCAGTCCTCATATATTTGCGCAACAAGTCTCTTCAACTTTGATTTCATACATTTTGGTCCCTGCATATTGACTTCTCTTTGGGTCGCGTCCTCGATAAATTATACCCAAGGACCTTCAACTTTGGGCACTTTTACGCTTTGGACCCCAAATTCATGTTTGCACACTTTCAGGGTTTTTATCTTCTTTTGCATTGTTTTCCTTCAAATTGGATATTTTTACCTCCAAAGACGACCTTTAAACAATTATGAGTAAAAACTCGCTGATTTCATCAATATTAAACTTGTTTTAGGCTTCTAATAAGTGTGTCAAAACACACTATCAAACACTCCATACTTGAGCTCTTGCTCGTCCTATGCAAGATTATTTGCTAATACAATCAAACAGCACGGGTAAAAAAAATCATCAATGTTAGACAACTTGTCAAAATATGCATGAGTGTAAAATTATATAATCAATTAACAAATATGCCTCCAAATAATGCTACCAAAAATAATTTGAGATTTATCCAATGTTTGATTGGTATGTGTGTGTGTGTAGTCACATTCAATCATCACCTAGGCTCGGAAAAAGTTGTAGAGAAGGAAAAAAATCTCAATTTCTGCCAAGCCGACCCTTAGTGATCATTTCTTTCATTTCCTACTCGTGAGACTCGTATCCTCCAAATAGGTACTTTTTTCCTTTCCCGAGATTTTAATCTACAGGTTGCTCTCACACTCATTTCTTTTTTCACTCTAATTTGGTTAGATCTCTCGACAATGTCAACAATCTAGTCACGTGATGATTCTCCTCAAAGTTGAATGTTTTGACAATTAAGCTTCTATTAAGTAATTCAAACCCACTAGTTATCTATATCCCCAAATCAATTACAAATGTACGATTACTTGCTAATTTTGTGATTATAGCTTATGATTGACCTCATTCCCTTAAACTATCTTTTTGAACCGTGTAGCAAGCTTTAGGTCGATATCTTCCCCATTTTTAAAGAACAAAGTATATGGGGTTTTGAGATACCCCTACAAACTTACTAACTCGAGTCAAAAGGTTGCACAATGTCACAAGATTTAACAAGTGCAATGCCCTTTTTGATCAAGATAAAAATTAAACGGGCTTAGATCCCTAACATGTGATGATTACCTAGTGTATACTTGTTAGTTAGAGACATTCTACACAAATATACTCAACATGCATGGAATTAACACATTTCTAAATAATCTCCTTTGCCGGCTCGGTCACCTGCAAACTTATCTCATTATAGTATTCATAGAGGTTGATAGAAATTTATACAACTCACAACTTAGTTCTACCAATTCAAAACTTCAACAATTTTTACACTTAGATAACAATTGGTCATGAGTATTGTGCTCAAAATAATTTAAGCTTTTACATGAATAAGCAATTTTTGAAAAAAAAAATTACGTACAAATATCACATTTGATCGTAACTTCTGAATCAATAACAATTTTAAACATCAAACCATCTATAGTCGACAAGGCTATCTAAAATATCATACAAATCAAGAGAAATAAATCATCCCGTCAAATTTGGAATACACATTGTCCTCAATGCAAAAAAGGACAAAATAAAAGAGAAGATAAGGTTAATGAAACTTCCCCGGTTGGATGTTTGAAGGGTGCTCATAATTGACTTTATCATGTGACCTTGTACAAATCATTTCCAATTTACCAACAAGTTTGAAAACCATAGTCAACAAGGACTTCAAAAATGACCTACAAAATTATGTCTAATAAAAAAGTTGATAATAAGAAAATTAAGAGTAAGAAAATTGAATTGCTTCCCAACATGCTCTTATTTAAAGTCTTTAGCTCGACTTTGAAGCATGATCACTCTAGGTTAGCAAGAAGAATGGATGACTTCTCTTTCAAAAAGTCACCTCCCAAGTGTATGGCTTCAACCTTTTCCTATTGACTTTAAAGTTTCCTTTTTGCTCATGGTATAACTAAATTGCTCCATATGGGAATATTTGCGCAATACTGGAAGTTCCCAACCATCTAGAGTGGAGTTTACCGAGAAACAATCGGAGCCAAGAGTTGTAAAGGAGAACTTGTTGCCCAACATTAAATTTCAACTTTGCAAAATGTTTGTCATGCCACTTCTTAGTCTTCTCCTTGTATATCCAGGCATTCTCATAAGAATTAAGGTGGAGCTCATCAAGTTCATTTAGATGAAGCAATCTTCACACAGCCCAATTTCGCATCAAAATTCAATTTTTTATTGCCCAAGCAGAAATCGGTATGCAGACATACTGATGGGTGTTTTGATTGTGATAGGCCCACAATACATTATCTAGTTTTTTGAACCAATCTTTTCTTAAGGCATTCACTGTCAACTCAATGATTCCTTTCAACTCCCCATTTTACATCTCCACTTATCTGCTTGTTTGTGGATGATAAAGAGTAGCCACTCGGTGTTTCACTCCATACTTGGCCAAAAGTGAGTCAGAGAGGCGATTACAAAAAATGTTTATCTCCCTCACTAACAATAACTTGGGTGTACCAAAATGAGAAAAATATTTTTCTTTATAAAATTCACCACACTCTCATTAGTATACAAGGCCATCCCTTCTTCCCACTTTGACACTAATCAACCACTATGAAAATGTATTGATTAGAGAATGAATATGGAAAGGGTCCCATGAAATCAATTTTCCAAAAATCAAAAATCTCCAATTCCAAGATAAAGTTCGATGGCATTTCATTTCGGTTGGAGATATTACCATAGTGTTGGCATTGGTCACACTTGGAGATAAGTTCATGAGCATCCTTTCATAAAGTGGGTTAATAGAATCCCAATTGAATAACCTTTGATGTGGTTTTTGTGGCACCAAAGTGACCCCTGTTAGGTGAAGAGTGGCATTGTTCAAGAATTTTCTCCATTTTCACCTCGGGTACACATCTTCTAATTATTTGATTCGACCCTCTTTTGAACAACAATAGGTCTTCCCAAAAATATTGAATGATTTCAACGAAGAATATGCTTTACTCGCAAAAGTAGCTCATCCGGGAATACCTCATTTAGCTCTTCATTGTCCACCACCTTGGTTTGCTCAAATATCGACTAAGTCCACTTCTTGTCACGAATCTTCAAGTCAAATTCTTGTAGAAGAAAAACCCATCAAATCAACCTCGACAACATCTTTTTTTTTTTTTGCTTGCAAATATTTGAGGGCCAAATGATCTGTATAGACAATCACCTTAAAGCCAATAAGATAAAAATGAAGTTTATCAAAAACAAATACCACCACTAGCATCCTCTTCTCGGTAGTATCATATTTCGATTGAGCATCGGTCAAAGTAGGGTAGCATAATAAATGACATGCAAAATCTTGTCCCTCATTTGTCTCGACACCACTCCTACGCATAATTACTTGCGTTGCACATAAGCTCAAATGGTAGATTCCAATTTGGGCTATAATAGTGGGAGCCATGATGAGTTTCTCCTTAAAAGTTTTGAAAGCCTAGAGACACTCTTAAGAGAAATCAAATGGAATATTCTTTTCAAGCAAAGAGCAAAGTGGCTTGGTAATTTTTGAAAAATCCTTGATGAACTACCTATAGAACGCAGCATACCTCTAGAAACTTCTTGTGCCTTTCGTCGAGATTGGTGGAGGCAATTTTTCAATAATTTGGATTTTGGCCTTGTAAACCTCAATCCCCTTTTGTGAAATTTGGTGTCAAAGAACTATGCCTTCTTGAACCATGAAATGACATTTTTCCCAATTTGATACAAGATTGGTGTCCTCACACCGCTGCAACACTTTTCCCAAATGTTCAAGGTATTCCTTGAATGACTTCTCAAAGACTGAATTGACATTTTTCCCAATTGAACACCAAGTTGGTTTCTTCACACCTCTTCAACACCATGACCAAATTTTTCAAGCAATCATCAAAAGAAATCCCAAAACATAGAAAAATAATCCATGAATACTTGTATAAATTTCTCCACCATGTTGGAGAAAATAGCCTCATGTACAATTGAAAAGTGGTGGGAGTATTGCAAAGATCGAATGGCATTCTCCTATATGCAAAAGTACCACTTAGGCAAGTAAATGTTGTCTTCTCTTGATCCTGAACACCCATATAGAAAGCAATAGTGAAAGTGACCAGCCAATTGCTCAAGCATTTGATCAACGAGTGGAAGGAGAAAATAATCATTCCTAGTAGCATTGTTGAGCTTTCGGTAGCCAATGCATACTCTCCACCCCTAAGTCTTTATTCAATACTCACTCACTCACCAGAGAGGTTTATTTAATGTTTCATCAACCGCCCCAAAATTCTCTCTAATTTTGTTCTCTCGTATAGAAAAGAAAATGGGAGAAAAGATCCATTTTTCCTGTTTTTAATGTTGTTTCAATTTTAACTCCTTTTGTGTTTCTCTCCGATCTAATTAAGAAACATCCTTTTAATTATCTCATTGCATTATTTTTAGCTTCTGTTCCTTTGTGAATGGTTAAAATGAGTAAACAATAGTTCTTGAGACTCCAGGTACTTGTTCATTTGTATATCAATGTGTGAAAACTATGCTTCTGCAAAAGGAGGGGATGGGGTGGGGTGTTCTATTCATTTTTTCTTTATGGGCTTTGCTTGTTTTAAACTCAAGATCTTTGAATGCCATTACCTTCACTGTTTGTCTTTTTCTTTAACCTTTTTCTTTTCTTTCTCTGAAACAACCATTTTACAATCAAATCCAATTGGTTAGATTTATTCTTGGGAATCCTTGTACTTTCTATTTGTATTCTTGTATTCTTGGCTTTTTTATTTAATTTCTGATTTTGTTTAATAAAGTCGTAAACTTTAACTAACCTGTGCTATTCTTTGGCTTTGCTTTTTTATGCAGACTTGTTTATGGTGGAATGTAAATTTATTTTTTTTATTTTGATTTTTATTTTTTTGTTTCAATACTATTGCAGGTGTAAAATGGACACAATAGATATGAATATATGTGAAGAAAATGACACAATAGCACCATCACATGATTTTCTATTTGGTCTTCCTTCACATGCACCGTCATTGATGTAAGCGAAAATTTAATAGATTGGCTTCATATGTTTGGGACCACTTTACACTATTAGGCTCAAGGGATGATCCCAATGTTAGGTATAAGTGTAACTATTGTGGAGTTGATTGTGCTACTAGATGAATTTGTTAGAAGAATTCTATTATGTGGGCTTCTATTTGATTATGAATTTTACGGGTTAGATGTATGATTTGTAATGATATTATGATTAAGCTCAATATGTTTAGTGGTCACTTAAGTCATTGTACACCTTACGGACCTTATTATTATAATGTGGTAATTTGAAGTATGTAGGCCGGAATTATGTAAACTCTAATTAGGGTTAGAGTCGGTAATGGAACAGCTTAATAATTTTCAATATAAAGGCTATGTCTCATCTCCTCTACATATCGTTTTGACTTGTCCCATAGACGACTGATTATTTTTTAAGAACAAGGAGAGGAAGTTCTAGCTGATAATATTCATAAACAAAAATATCTTCCACAAGTATGAATTACAAATTATCAATTAGAATATGTGATTCTTGTTCTTAGCATAATTATTGAATAATTATAACAATCGGTATTAGAGCTCCATGCTAAGATTAGAATCCTTTAAACAAAAAAAAAAAAAAATTGCAGCTTCACCGTCTGTGTGCAAATTGGTATAATTGTATTGTCATCAAAATCAATAACAAAACCGTCTATTTTTTCTTTTCTTTTTCCCGTGCATACATGTGTGAATGATTGCTGTAGAACTTAACAATTGATTCAATCCTACAGCCACTTCCTACTTTTGAATTATAAAATAGTTAAGACCCAATTCCCACAGCCACTTCCTCGGTTTACTCCAGTATATATTTATGTGCACAATTTACAGTCCATGTTTCACGGATCACAGGTTTGGCTCCCGAGGTATTACCCCTCAAGGCCGCCCTTCCCTCATTCTGAGGCTAGCAAGCTCGAACAACTGGCACACACGCACGCTATGAGTAGGATGTTAGGGAGAATACCTGCATATGATCACATCATTAGTGCACTCTTTGGTAAAATAGGCCTCACGCCTAGTTGTTAGCATGCTTGTTGTGCCCGAATGGGGAGATAAGCATTCTCATTGCGTGACATTCTCCCCCATTTGAATTCGCTTACGTCCTCGTAGCGAGAAGTGAGTTTTACATCAACACGCATTCGTCTCATTGCAAGAATAACAACGGCACCACCTTCAAATGGACGGGCATTTGCAAACTCGTAGTAACACGTAGTTACACCCTCCGACACCAACCTTCACCCTATGCCCCTCTGAGCATTAGTACATCGGATGGACGGCCTTCAAACCGCAGCGCCTCAGCACATGTCGAATAGAAAACACAATCTTCATTATTCTGTCCTGCAATGTGCGCTCCTCAAAACTCCTTGAAAGGCACATAGGCAGTTGCGCAACGTTGTCCTCTTCATCCGTCCTCCCCATAGCTTTCTTCATCGTGTTCCGCCAGCTTGCCGACACGATCCGTGGCCCAAAATCTTTTCTCCGCAAGAACACACGACATTGTCCCATAACAACACTGCATGCTTGAGCGGTCCCGCTCTGATACCAACTTTCACGGATCGCAAGTTTGGCTCCTGAGGTATTACACCTCAAGGCCGCCCTCCCCTCATTTTGAGGCTGGCAAGCTCGAACAACTGGCACACACGCACGCTATGAGTAGGATGTTAGGGAGAATACCTACATATGATCACATCATTAGTGCACTTTTTGGTAAAATAGGCCTCACGCCTAGTTGTTAGCGTGCTTGCCGTGCCGAATGGGGAGATAAGTATTCTCACTGCATGACACCATGTCTTCCACGGCATTCTTTTTAATTCCTGACTTAATATTTCTGAAATTTTTACTAACCTCCAGATTTTGACTTGTACAACTAGTTTGAATTCACAATTCGTTCATCATGTTTTAATTTGAGGAAATAGATTTTAATTAGGGGCGACAATGTTCTGCTAAACCCTATTGTCTTGCGTTTCTTTACTGGTTCTTTGCACTTGATTTTGTTGCTTTCTGTGTTCATATTATGGGTTTTCAAGAAAATCAAGAGAAGGCAAGAGCAGAGTGTCAGGCAAACTAGGCTCTTGTGTTACAAACCAACCATGTTTTGCTGTTTTGAGGCCTAGGTTTTCGTATTTGGATCGGTTTTGGATTGATTTGGGACATGGCTTCACCGCAATTTGTGATTTTTGGGGGAGCTTGCCTGCAATTTAGTAAAAGGGTCACTTTGTAATTTTAAAGAAAATGACATATGCTGTAATTTCTGAGTTTTGAGGCCCTCTTTTCATAATTTTAAATTCAGGGTCAATTTTGCAATTTTAAAATATTGAATTCGAATTTTTAAAATGAGATTTTTAAATTTGATCCAAATATATTTCAATTTCGACCTAAATTAAAATAGTATTTAAAATTGATGACTTTATATTTTTGTTGAAATAATTAAATGGCGTTATTATTTGTCCATTTAAATTTCATTTTCATATATTGAAATTTAGTTGCCAATTTCGTCTCACAATCGCGCATGAATTTTGCTTTTCGTCGATTGATGATTGTGATTATTATTATTATTGAATTTTTCGTGGACTTCAAGTCTGTCTTAGTGCTCCCATTAAAAGAATATTTTGAAATAGTGTATGGTAGCTACCAAAGTGGCACACTTTTCTTTTATTTGATTTTCTTCAAAAAAATAAATTAAAAAAAATTTGGACGTTAGCGTCATAATTTTGAATTATAACATATAGTATCTTGCCCAAGGGTGTTATTATATGTGATATTTTTGGAAATTGACATAAGACAGTTAATAAGTTTATTTGGTCTAGAAATCTCCTTCTTCCCAAAGGTGGTAGTGTTTCGAACCAATCTATTTTTTTAACTAATTTCGTTATGTGTTTTAAGAGTACCTTACAGTGTGTTATATTGTTAGCACAAATATGACTTTGTAATGACGCATCTAGGCTCTTACCGTAATAATGTTCATTTAGTTTTGACTTTAATTACGGATCATCTAATTAGTAGCTCATGTTAATTAGATGAATATGTTATCATCCATTGTCTGCATACACTATGTTTGGATGATATTAAATATGTTATTTTATGTTTCCACAGTTTTAAATGTCTCGGCTCTTTCGAGTCAATTGTCTGCTATTGAAACATTGACTGGGAATAATTATGTGAGATGGAAACGAGACGTAGAAATAGCACTTGGTTTTTTGGGGTTAGATTTTGCAATGGAGAAGCAGCTTTCGAATAGCTTTCAAGCCAATTTAATCAGCTGAAGGTTGCTTATAATGCTCAAGGATTTAAATAATCTTATTGATGTATGTGCCCAAGAGGAGTATAGGTTGAAGCGTGAAAATGTCGAAATTGTGCAATTAGCTTTTTTAGCCACCACAGAACAAAGGATCTTCTCATAACCATAAATCTAAGTTCAGCCACACCGCAACCAGTAGAATAAAAATTTTGGAGGTCAAATTTCTAGTGGTCCCAAAGGAACTATAAAGAAAAATGATCAATGCAAGTTCTACAAAAAGAAGGGTAACTGGCAGAAAGATTGTTTTAAGTTTAAGATTTTGTTGGAGAAGAAAAAGAGTTATGCGGGTATCTCATTGGCCTTAGTTTGTTTTGAGTGTTCTTTTGTAGATATTCCTTTGAATTCTTGGTGGTTAGACTCGGGAGCCAGTATTCATATTAAGAATTCCTTATAGGGGTTCACAAGCAAACGAAGGCCGAGTAAGAATAAAGTAAGCATATGTGTTGGAAATGGAGTTCAAGTGAAGGTTGAGTTTATAGGAGTAGTGAAGTTGTTTTTGGAGTCTAGTTTCTCTCTTATTTTAGAGAATATAGTTTTTTTGTACCGATAATGAAACAGACTTTAATTTCTATATTGAAACTTGATGCTTTTGGTTTTCCCTTATTTTTTGTAATGGAAATGTTGAATTGTTTTATGATTCTCATTTGATTTGAAATGGCCTCTTATGTGATAATTTTTATAAATTGTCTTTGGCTTCTTTTGGTGAAGTCTCTTGTGTTGGGAATGTGTCAAATAAAATATTTCTAATTCGTGAATCATCCTCCATGTTGTGGCACAAGCGGTTTGGTCACATTTCAAAGGATAAAATGGAGAGATTGGTTAAAGTTGACATACGTTCCTCTCTCGACTTCTCTGATTTTGACAATTGTGTAGATTGTGTTCGCTAAAATTATATACCATTAGTGCACGTGTCGCGTTCAAGTAATAAAGTGGACTTTTTTTAGTCTGGGTTGTCGATCACTCGAGGAATGTTTACTTTCGATTACACCACTTGAGTCAATTTAATTTTAATAATAAAAACAAACACTCAATAAAATTTGATTTTGAAAATTAAGGAAAATTAACTAAAAATCCACAAAATAAGAAAACATAAACACTTGAAAATTTTGGAGGAAAAACGTAGTTGAGATTCATGATTTCGCTTAACTGTCGCTTAATTAATTTCTCCACGAGCCAATGAATTAATTACTCATTTACGATGTGAGAACCGATTTTCCAATTTTAGTTAATTACCTCTCTCGGGCGAAATTAATCCTAATTAATTGGTTTAACCTACTATATTTCTATGTTGATTCAAACCAAACAACCGCATTAAATATTTGTGAAATTAACTCAATGGATCACCTACGATTAGGAGTATATCTCTATCCCCTACACAAATCTAGAGTATTTACTATTTCGTCTAAAATGTACAATCTTCTCTCGAACGATATATAAATCACTAAACTCAATCATTTAATGGCCAAATAAATGAAAAGCATTCGACACAATAATAAATACACATGAAAATAAGCATTTTAACATTAAAAAGCAAATATTAAAATTAAATAAAGATAGGTTAAATTTTAACCATAAATCCCAACATAAATAATTAGCCTATTGTATACAAATGATAAAAAAGGAGAACATTTATAACAATACATTACAAATATAACAAAATAATTGAGAAAATACAAAGTTATAGATAAAACCCTTTTTTGAAGCTTGGCCTTGATTTCTCCAAATTCTTGAATGTATTCTCCTTGTACTCTTGATTTGTATACTCAAAATACCAAGAAATTAAAAAGAAAGAAAAAGAGAAAGCAGGAAGGAATAAAGTGAAAATGAAAAAGAAAAAGAAAAGAAAATAGGGAAGAAAAAAAAAAGCACAGGAGAGAGTCCCAATTTAGGGTTAAAGTTTTGCAAACCAATTTTTCAAAAATTGTAATTCAAGCCCTGAAGTTTGAAAAGCCACCAAAACGGTCCCCACACTTTAAAGTGGCGCCTAGGTACCAAGTTTTATGTCCAAAACCAATTTTTTGGTTTTAATTTCGCAATCAAGTCCCTAGGTAATTGCACGACAGAACCCTCAACTTTTATCTTATACAATTTGGTTCTCGGATTTTGACTTTCATATCAATTACACCCTTCATAAATTTCATCCAAGATCCTTCAAATTTTTACTTTGTTCACTTTGGTCCTCACATTCACAATTTTGCATACTTTTAGTCCATTTTCCCTCCTTTTGTCTTGTTTTCTTTCTTTTGGGTGATTTTTACCTACAAAAACAATAATTACATAATTGTGAATAGAAATTCGCTCTTTTTTTTATCAATAATACGTATATTTAGGTATTAAATAAGTGTACAAAAACACACATATCAGATTGTATAAGAGGAAAGTTGACTAAATCCACTAAAAAATGTTCCAATAAGAGTGATGGTATTTTGGATTTGATACATATCGATATTAGTAGACCTTTACCTTCCACCATATGTGGGAACAAATATTTTATAACTTTTATTGATGATTTCTCGAGATATTGATATGTTTACTTGATTAATGATAAATCTCATGCACTTGAGAAGTTCAAGATTTTCAAAATGGATGTAGAGAAACAATGTAAGAAAAGCATCAAAGTTGTAAGATCTGACCGAGGTGGTAAGTATTATGGAAAATATGATGCGTCTGGTCAAAACATAGGCGATTTTGCAAAGTTTTTATAAGGGTGTGGTATAGTGCCTCAATACACTATGTCAGGGACACCTGAGCATAATAGCATTTCTGAAAGACATAATCAGACTCTAAAAGACATGGTCAGGAGCATGATAAGTAGAACAAATTTGTCCAAATATCTATAGGGTGAAGCTTTGAAAACTGCTATGTATATTTTGAACAGAGTTTCGAGTAAACTTATTGCAAAGACATCTTTTGAGTTGTGGATAGGACGTAAGCTAAGTTTAGCTCATTTCAGAGTTTGGGGATTTCCAGCTGAGATGAGAATTTATAATCCATTTGAGAAGAAATTAGACCCAAAATCCATTCCTGGTTACTTTATTGGGTATCCAGACAGATCAAAAGGATATAAGTTCTATTGTCCAAACCGTAGCACCAGAATTGTTGAGTCAATCACTGCTAAATTTCTAGAAAATGACTTTGGTTATAGTGGAAGTTCTACGTTAAAGGAATTTTTTGTTGAACTATCCCAATTATTGTTCCAGTTCTTGTTATACAGGAGAGAATTATACCTTAACCAACTAAAATTGTCAATGAAGAACCTGGGCATCAAGAGGAACTTCAGGTTCCTCCACCTACAACAATTGAGTCAGTTCCTGAGCCACAAGTTAGAAGATCGCAAAGGGAAAGACGATCTACATTGCCCAGTGATTATATTACATATTTGTTAGAAAGTGATTTTAATGTTGGGCATAATGTTGACCCTGTTACTTTTAATCAAGCATTGACAAGTCCTGAGTTACATAAATGGATAAATGCTATGGAAGATGAAATAAATTCTATGGAACAGAATAAAGTTTGGAAACTTGTTGAACTTCATCCGGGTGCTAAAGCCATAGATAATAAGTGGATCTTAAAAAGAAAATTGGACTCAAAAGGGAATATTGAATGAAAGAATGCGAGATTGGTTGCAAAAGGGTTCAATCAGCGAGAGGGCATTGATTATAATGAAACATTTTCACTTGTTTCGTCCAAATATTCTTTTCGAATTATCATGACACTTGTGACACATTGTAATTTGGAGTTTCATTAGATGGATGTTAAGACGGCATTTCTGAATGGAGATCTTTCGAAATTTACATGAGACAACTTGAAGGTTTTGTTGTGAAGGGAAAAGAAATCTTGGTATGTAAGTTGAATAAATCCTTATATGGCCTCAAGCAGACATCACGGCAGTAGTATTTGAAATTTGACAAGGTTGTGACTTCTCTTGATTTTGTTGAAAATACAGTTAATCAATGTATTTATCTCAAAACCAATGGGAGAAATTTTATTTATCTTGTCATGTATGTTGATGACATTTTACTTGCTAGTAGTGACTTGTGGTTACTTCATGAAACAAAGAAAATGCTATCTGCTAATTTTGAAATGAAAGATCTTGAAAAAGCTACTTATGTGCTTAGCATTGAAATATATCGTGATAGAAATCGTGGGGGTGTTGGGATTTTCTTAGAAAGCTTACATGACGTGTTCTAGAAAGGTTCAATATGCAAAAATATGCACCCGATGATGTACCCATCATAAAAAGGGATAACTTTAACAAAGCTCAATGTCTAATGAACGAGCTAGAAAGAGAATCTATGAAATTGATACCATATGCTAGAGATGTGGAGAGTTTGATGTATGCTCAAGTTTGCACTAGACTGGATATTGTTTATGTGGTCAGTGTTCTCGGTAGATTTCAGTCGAATCCAGGGCAAGAGCATTGGAAAGCGACTAAGAAATTTATAAGATACTTAAAGAAAACTAAATGCTACATGCTCACTTTCCAGCGTTCAAATCACCTTGAGGTGGTAGGCTATTAAGATTCTGATTTTGCTAGATGTCAAGATGATTTGATATCAACCTCATGTTATATTTTTATGTTCCGATGGTGCTATCTCGTGGAAAAGTGTTAAGTAGACTCTGGTGGCATCTTCTACTATGCAGGCTAAATTTGTAGCATGTTATGGAGCTACAATTCAAGCCATTTTGTTAAGGAATTTTATTTCTGGGCTGAAATTTATTGATTCCATCTCGAGGTTAATCACTATTTATTGTGATAATAGCGCATCAGTGTTCTTTTTAAGAATAATAAAAGTTCTAGTGGATCAAAACACGTTAACATCAAATATTTGGTGGTCAAAAACAGAGTCAATGAAAGACGAAAATAGAACATATCAACACAGAGGCAATGATTGTGGAAACCTTTGATTTTTATGACACGTGTTGCTAATATGTGTATTGTGGAAACCTTTGATCTTATTTTATTTTTTTGTTAGTGAGAGTTATTTATGTAAGAGAACTACGTTTTGGCTTGATCCCTTCATGGAGTACATAGGCAACCTATATGTTCTTCAGATATAGCCCCTTCCAATAATAAAAATATATTTCACCTATCCATAAATTATTTTGAGCATGCATTTGACATATGTCTTTTATTATGATATTATTTTGATCTCGAGATATAACAATTAAAGACATAAGATGAGTCTCTTTTAAAGACATGCGGCTTCATTTTGATTGGAAGCATTTTGAGAACCGATATGAATTAGCACAGTTTTTTATTAAATTTGGTGCTAAGTTCATACTACATACTACCACATTAGTTGGATGATTGAGATCCATGTTGATAAGGATGCTGGCATTTGTAGCTGTGGAGTGGTCTTACATCGTTTGATTGGTGAACGACTTCCATGTTCGATATTGACATTCTTGTTGGACCGGATTATGTTGTATAAGGTGTTATCATTGCAGCTATACTTGTGTGACCACCTATGTAGTCTCATCCGGAGCTTAAAAGTTTTATTCTATAGCAATCAAATGTTTACCCAAGTGGGAGAATATTAGAATAATTCTATTATGTGAGCTTCCATTTGACTGCAAATTTTACGGGTTAGATGTGTCGTTTGTAATGATACTGTGATTAGACCCAATATGTTTAGTGATCACTTGAGTAGTTGTACACCTTACGAGCCTATTATTATAATGTGGTAATTTTAAGTATGTGGGTCGGAATTATGTAAACCCTAATTAGGGTTAGAGTCGGTAATGGGAAGGCTTAATAATTCCCATATAACGGCTAGGTCTTCTCTCCTCTCCATATCGTTTTGTTTGCCCCATTGACAGCTAATTATTTTTTAGGAGCAAAGAGAGAAAGATCTAGCTGATACTATTCATAAATAGAATTACCTTTTAGATCTGTTGAAGCTCGTGGTTTTAGACTATTTTGTAGTGTTGCATGTGTCTCAGTTTCAGACTCCATCTTGCAGGACTCTCGTTAGAGACATTTATCGATTATATTTGGATGAAAATTTAAAATTGAGATATGTCTTTTCATTTCACCATCAAAGGGTTTCCCTCACAACTGATATTTGGACATCCATTCAGAATGTTAATTACATGTCTTTTGCAACACAATTTATTGATTCCAATTGGATGCTTAATAAGCGTATTTTGAGTTTTTTTATTTTTTTGGAATCATAAGGGAGAAACGATTGAAAAAATGATTGAGACTTGTTTGCATGATTGGGGGATTGAAAAAAAATTTATAGTCACAATTGGTAATGCAAGCTCCAATGAGACAACTATTTCTTACCTTAGAAAGAAGGTCGTTAGTTGGGGTAGAAACGAGTGTGTTCAAGATGGAAGATATTTACACTTGAGGTGTTGTGCCCACATTATCAATTTGATTATTTGTGAGGGTTTGGAAGGAGCACACGACTCTATTGTGAATATTCGCAACGTAATCAAATATGCTAAATCTTCTCCCTCTAGATAGGAGAAATTGAAGAAGTGTTCAAGGCAAGAAAGATTGATTGCAAGTTCATTGTGTACTAGATGTTCCAACTAGGTTGAATTCTACCTATTTGATGGTGGAAACAGCATTGAAGTTTGAAAAAGCTTTTGACGGGTTAGAAGAAAAGGTCACGCAGTATTTGTATTATTTTCGAGAAGACGATGGTAGTAGAAGGAGGGGTGGACCTCTTTCAAGTTTAGATTGGGAAAATGGATCTGTATTTGTCAAGTTTCTTAAAATTTTCTTTAATGTGATTTTGACTTTTAGAGCAACGCGTTAGTGCTTGTGCTTATCTTCATGAAATATTTAATCCTATCATTGAATTGGATGAATGGAGATTAACTGGCAATATTTTGTTGGGTGAAACGGTGACTAACAAGAAGAAGAAGTTTGACAAGTATTGGGGTAAAATGAAAAAAGTTAATTAGTTGTTGGTTATTGTTATTATCCTTGATCCAAGGTACAAAATGGATTGTGTTGAATGTTGTTTTGGTGATCTATACTTGGATGAGGAAGTTGTTAGCGTGATGAAGTTTTTGAAAACCAATTTTATGGATATTTATGAGTGGTATGTGGATTGTGAAAGTATTCGTGGAAGTAGTCAAGTATGAAATGATGATTCTTTAAGTTCTTTTAATTAAGATAAAGGTGGTTCTTCTTTTAGTAATGCTCGTCTTTCTAGATTTATGGAAAAACTATCGGTAAAAGATTGTGCTATAATAAAAAATGATGTGGAAAGATACTTATTAGATGCTCGTTAAAGCATAGAGAACAAGGATTTTGATGTTCTCGATTGGTGGAAGGTTAACAAAAATAAGTATGGTGTCTTGTCCAATTTGACTAGGGATGTGTTGGCAATTCAAGTTTCAACCTTCATAAAATGCATTTAATATTGGAGGAAGGATCATTGATCCTTTCCGTAGTTCTCTAAGTCCTAAAATGGTGGAGGTCTTAGTATACACTTAAAATTGGTCGAAAGCTTCTACGTGAAAGATGTTGAGCATCACAACCAAATATATATATCAATCTTAGTATTTTGAGTTATTTCTAATTATTTGTTGTCAACTTAAATCTTTTTTTTTTTTTTGAGAATCAATGAATTCTAAAACAACTAAAGATGATCAAGGGCCCAATGTTAAGCGATTCGTTTGTTTTACAAGTTTCCAGGTATATTTATTCATCAGTTTCCAATTTCAAAGCTTCATTCATGCTTCACATTGCAGGTTCCGCAGGTTCCACCCTTCCCCAGTTTCATTTCCACCAACAGCTTTCTTTTCTCCACTTTTGTTTTTGCCAACAGCTTCAATGCTTCACATTAATTATTATAGAATTTGGATGCAATTTTAATTTCTCTGGATGACTGTAATATTTGCTTTTGTTTTTGGTCTTTTGTGGATGCCAACAATTTTTCTTTGGACGTTGGATCGTATTTATATGACTCTGAGGTTTTTCTGCCAACATGTAATAGACAAACTCTTAATTCTGTGGCTGATTACATGCTTCAGCATATACGTTTATCTAATATTTGTTTTTGAAGTGAGGTTTTTGAAATGTTTCGTGAAATTACATCCCAGCTCTAAGGATTAATCTGTTCTTTTGTTCTGCACCTGATCATTTCTTTTTCTTCAATCAGTTTCAATTTTTCTTTCTCATGAAGGCAGTGTGACTATGTCTATGGATGTATCTGTCATCGTAATGCTTTGTCGGAGTCCCAGTAAATTCTGCCAACGAATTCAAAGAACGTATTTAATTTCTCTATCATGGACCATTATGAACTAAGGTATAAATAAGAGGAAATTAGACCCAGTACACTAAAAAAAGAAGAAATTGGTTAATATACTTAAATCAGATTAAAATTTTAATAAAAGTATTAATTACGTTCACCAAAAATATAAAACACATGAAAGCCAGAAAATTATTCCAAAGACAAACGGCCGCACTTCTCATCTGGTATTTTCACTTTTTAAATTTTTTATTACTAAAATGTTTTCGTTTGATACGGTATTTCCTGCTACGGTTATATATTTTGATCGATTTAAAATGTGTTGGAAAGCTTACAATGTGGTCATGATAAATATGTTATGGAAGAAGTTCAAATGTCGAAAATTATTTTGCATGAATTATTGAACGCAAAATAAACCGTAATTGTTAACTCCATTTTTTGAGGCATTTTTTACTTGTTATTATGAACTCATCGTTTATCGATTTTTAAATTCGAAAAATGTATTTCAAAATTTTTCGTGAATACTTCAAACGATAACAAAAACCTCACTCGACGAGTGAATAAAATAGCCCATAAATAGGCCAAAACTAGTAACGTCAAAACAGAAATTAAAATAAACAAAAAAATCTAATTCTCTCATTCACTTTTCACATTCTCATTTTCGCAAAAACCTTGCATGCATTAACTGAATTGGTTCAAACAAATGAATTAAATGCAAGATTAAAATAATGTTTGAATTCTTACATGTAAATTTTCAAAAACATACGTATGCATCTAGTTAATTACTTCACTGAGATATTGCAACTTTTTAAGAGAATATTACTTTTTCATATTTTCATTTTCGCAAATACCTTGAATGCATCAATTGAATTGATTAAAAAAAATATGAATTGAATACAAGAGTAAAATAAGTTTTGAATTCATATATTTTAATTTTCAAAAATACATATGTACGTATCTAGTTAATTACTTCAATTAGATACTGCAATTTTTTCATAGAAAGGTGATAAATATCACATTTTCACACTCTCATTTTCGCAACACCCTGGATGCATCAATTTGATTCAAATAAATATTAATTGAATGAAAGATTAGAATAAGATTTCACTTAGTATATTTAAATTTCCAAAAACACGCGTGTATGCATCTAGTTAAGTGTTTCAATGAGATACTGTGACTTTTTCATCACATTTTCCTTTTCACAAACACCTTACATGCATCTATTGAATTGATTCGAAGTTAATTTTCATATGTATTAATGTAAAATAAGGTTTGAATTCATATATTACATTTTCAAAAATGCACACGTATGCATCTAATTAATTGCTCCAACGAAATACTGTGACTTTTTTTTTAAAAGAAAAATGACAAAATGCGACTTTTTATAGAAAGTAACAAAATGTCACTTTTTCACATTCGTTTTTTTGCAACCACCTTGAATGCTTCTAACTAACTAAAATTAAGGAGAAATAGGAATCAATTCCAACGATAAATATTCAAAATATGAATTGAATTATCATTCCATCTATGATCAATCGTGGATTTCGATGTGGACTTAGACCAGTCTTTTGATTATTTTCGTTAATTTAATTTTCATTATTATTAATTGTGTTATTTACAATTGTTTGCATACAAAAACCCCCCACAATCATTGTACGAAGTATAAAATATTGAATTACATATTCTTCGTGGAATCGATCCTTACTTCCACTACTACNAAATCTGTGAACTAGATCACACAAATACCAGCAGATGCATTGAATCTACTTAAACATTCTTCTTAAGATTCAATAACTTCTATAGCAGAAAATCATCAAATCCTAGTATTTCACAAGTTAAAGGGATCAAACAATTACGGATTTGATGTTTAACTTAGCGGTAGATTGTTACAATCGATGACCTAGCGGGCCCTCTAGCAACTAAATGCAATAAATCATAGAAATAAATGCAGAAGAACATTCAACACTCAAAATATAAATCAAACAATAAGAAAAATTATTTAGATCTCACAATATGTGGTTCCGAGACTTCTATTTCCTTCGACCAAGTGTAAAAGTTTAGTTACAATTCATGAATCTAAAAGAGAAATAATGAAGAATGGAGTTTGGAGGCGTTCTGTACTTTCTGGGTTTGTTCTATTGTTGCAAATCATGTATTTATAATTGTTTCCATATGTGGTTGACTTAAATTCGAAAATCAAAATTCGCGTCCTGAAAATGAACCATGGGGCCGCATGGTAGAAAAACAGGCAGTCGCATAGAACAAGTAAACTCAACCCTCAAACTCTCGAAAGTAGTCTGTGCCGCCGTATGGAATTAAAGCCAAGCGGTCGCATGGAATTAAAGTCATGCGACCTCATGGTTTTACGAAAATTCCTCCGGACAGCCTTCAATAGTATATCAATATTCATGCATTGAATTTCTTTTGACAGGAATTTGATTTAAATGATTGCATGCAAACTATAAATTTATATGAAATTATTTTACATGATTTTTATTTTTTATTTAGCAATACATTATTAATTTTGAATAAGATTCATTCTTAATTGTTGTTATCCAGAAAAAGCGCAACATAATAATAATTTGGAAGAATATGAATTGCTCCAAAAGAACATTACAATATAATTTCAATATTTCAAAAGAATATTGATATACTGCTCTTGAAGAAACAATAGGATAATATAATATAGATTTTTTTTTAAAAAAAAAAAAAGAGCTCACCAAAAATGGAGAGAAAACTCAAGATCGTGCAGAATATTCGAGAAATCTAGACAACCTATGCAGCTATGATTAAACGTTGATATCTCAACTCGTTACTGTCCAATTATCCTAAATTTTGGATAACAGGTTCACAACTCATTCTTCTTCAAACCAAATGATTAATATCACAATAAAATGGATCATTCTTGAGAAATCGCTACATGAACAATAGCCAAATTTGAATTAAATATATAGATCTGTTAACTCTTTTGATTAATGATTTTAATGCTCTTGAAATATCATATATTTATATGATCATACATTATGGTGTTATTGCTCCTAAAAGCTCAACTTTATAAATTTTAATATTCTCGAATAGTATAATATTATTACTTTATTTTAAATAGTGCACAATATTCAATGATGGTGTGACTATTGAAGAATCGCAATTCTATACTTACGAATATTCTTGAAGAATATGTTGTTTTTTAAGAACTTAAGATTTAGATATATTAAAACTTCATATTACATTAATATTACAATAAATTATTACTTACTCCCGAAGAGCTCCTTTTATGAGATCTAGTTTATTTCATAATTTAAGAAGTTTTTTAAATTTGTTAATTTGTGAATTTAATTATTTAAATGCTCCTGGAGAAGTATAAATTTATATTATATCAATATCTAGCAGAATATTATGTAGTCACTGCAAAAAAATTAAAACATTATATTTTTCCTGAAGAAGACACATATATAAATTAATATTATAAAAGAATATTGTGTTCGTCCTGAAGAACAATATTATACAAATTAATATTTATGATAAATATGTGATAATGCTCATGAGGAAGCAAAATTTCACGAATATAAATACGATGTAGTTCCAGAAGAAGTGTGACTTTCGTATAATATTGTTCTGGAAAAATATTTCTCTTTGTTTTCCTAAAGAAGTTCTCAAACGATATGATATTGGATTGTTATTTTTGTGTGTCTATATATATATATATATATAGAGAGAGAGAGAGAGAGAGAGAGAGAGATGATTTCCTAAACACGGTGCTTAGTTTATGCTAAGCTTCGTGCTTAGGTGGCACACTACATTAGTGAGTATTTAAGCATATATAATTTAGCAGATATCACTTATTGCTCCTCACGAAGTAGGATTTCGATACAGCAATATTTAGCCTTAATTATATACATCAATTCTTTAAAAGAATATTATCATGTGCTTTCAAAGAAGGCATGATTATCAAATAATATCACATTATCTCATTTAATGAAGAGATCATGCATGTGCAAATTCTATAAATTAATACTTATCCCTGAAGGAAAGCATATAAATTTGTACTAGTAATTGAAGACTTCTTTTCTGGATTTGACCTTCTTTTCACTCTATATGTCAAAATATGAAGTCGTTGTAATGACAATGGTTTACGATAAAGTAGACTACATCATTACCACCTTCATGTACTGTAAATTTTATATCATTTACAAGATGTGTAACTCGTTTGTGTTCAAAATTCTAGTATGGTATGAATAACGTTAGTCATATACTTGTTGTGAATCCAAGTATCAAATGAATTTATCATGACTTTCTAAAGACTAAATGAAATAATGATTAACCTAATGTCAGTAAGATTATGCAAATATGATTTAATGCTCTAGAAGAGCCAGTTATGTTTATGTATAAAAATAAAATGGTATATGTTCTTCACTAAATAATTAATAAAAGGGACACGTCTGTGTTTTGAAGGTGTATATCATAATTTGTACTACAATAATATTAGTAAAATTCAACCACATACAATATTGAATAATGAGTTTAGGTAGTAACTATTTTCGCCTATTCGACATAGCCAGTTAAACCATCACATGATCAATAATGATGCGAAAGAAGAATTTGAATGACGATTCTCCAATCCGATGAATTCACATATAATGTTTGTTCTTTATATATTATCAATTGATCATTGATTGTCACTAGCTAAAACTGAAATTAAATTCTTTTAATCTTGAAAATTAATTAGGGTGATATATGGGGCTCGTTACCCTCTACGTTGACATTTTAGATATAATTTGTATCATATAGATACATTACTAGATGATTACATGGTTTTCGCAATTTGAAGTTTGCGAGATACTTGTTCAAATTTTAAATTATGAACATAATTTTTAAAAATAATGCAATTAAGATGGTCTATTTGTTAATGTTAGTGAGCTTAAATCTCAACTTTTTAATAAATGTTATTTGAGATAGAGATAAATGCTTTAATACTATTATTGGTTAAACGCCTCCACTTAATTTCAAAATAACTATTATTGAGAATAAAGTGTTTCTCAATTGTGTCTATGAAATGCTATTTTATATATAGCAAAACTTATAGCATTGTGTAAATATCAAAATTCTCCCCGCTATATTTGGCTTATGGTTATAGCCTAACATTTCCATCAAATATTTCGATAGGTTAAATATATGTACAAGTGATTCACTACAATGCATTGAGATTGGACATCAAATAATACTAAAAAAGTCTAGTTTGAGCCCCTGAAATATGTTAAGCCTTAACGGATATTATTTTATAACGTTGTTTGCTAACTATTAATTGATTGGACTTTTTTTTAAGCATAGGGAGATAAATTAGTAGCTGAAAATAATACATAATGCATCATATTGTGTTATCTACATCTTCGTACTTAACAAGGAATTTCAATATACATTTACTGACGTATAAGAGATTAAAATATCATATACTAATTATAGATGCTCCATCTCGTAATATTGCCTTAGAATGATAAAATATTAGGATTATATATATGATATGTCTAAGGCATTGTGACATTCAATTCAAAAGAAAAAAATCTCAAAAAAAATGAGCAAATAAGAAAGATAATCCCAATTAGAAGACATAATTATAAAATTTCAGAACAAGTTCAAGTACTTAAAATATTGAAAATTGAAATATCTTATTAAGTTATGTTATTATGAAAAGAAATAGAATCGAGAAGAAAAAGCTATCGACAATACCGATTCATATTATGAATGGCGATGATATCAAAATAAATTCATTGGAATATGCCGACTGAAGTAATGATTGGCTGAAAAAAGAATTAATTCTATCAAAATTGAATTTACCAAAGAAACCAAAAGTTTCTGGACAAACAGTTTGAACACATAAAGGTGTATACTAATACGAGAAGTAAATAAGAAAATGAAATCACAACATGTAATGTACGACTCTCAACATAATGAATTTTGTAAAGACTTGTATAAATCGATAAATTACTCTATGATGGGTACAATTACAAGTCTATATTTTATTTTCTTAGCAATAAAAGAAATTTGATATGCTTATAATAAATGGGGTATAGTCACTCATTCGGAATGACTATTAAATACTATTACTGAAAGATCTAATATGCCTAAAACATATATTCGAGTAATACTATTGTTATGGGAGTAAATACGCGTTGTAATCTTTTTTCTCTTTATCAAAGTTTTGTCTCATTGATTTTTTCGACAATGTTTTTAACGAGACAACTTTTGTAACGTATTCAATGAATAATGCACTCTTTTTCCTTCATTAGGATCTCATCATATGATTTTCCTAATAAGGTTTTAATGATGCATATTCTTTGTGTAACAAATTTATTTAACCTACATGATATGTACCATCAAAATAATACTCTTATGTGATACAAATTGTGTACGATTCTCAAAGAGAGCAAGTACACTATGTTTTTCAACTGAGCATCAAGCTGGCTAAAGTCAAACAATAATAGATAAATATCTTATATGAATATGATATTGATTGAGGCTATAACAAGACAGCATAAACTATTCACCAGAATTGTAATATTGAAAATATTGACATACAAGGTCTCGATGGTTTGATACGTGAATTTTCGCTTATTGAAATCAGATGGAGTAATTGTACTCTTTTTCCTTCGCTCAAGTTTTGTCCAATTTATATTTCTTGACAAGGTTCCAACGATGCAACATTTTATTATTCTAATTTTGTTATAATTATTTATATTTTTATCTTCATTTGGTATTTTTTTCGCACTGAATTTTGTCAAGCAGTGTTTTTTATGGGACGATTATTGTGCAAATAATCATCAAATAGAGAGTATTTTAAAATTATGAGAAAATTATTGATGTATATTTAGTATTATCGGACTATTAGATATATCATATCTACTCCAAAAGAGTTTATTCTATTCAGATTGTAACTCTCATTTTGAGCTATATAAATATAAGGCATTTGTTCTTGATAAAATACACAATTGACTTTTAACACACACACACTCTCTCTCTCTCTCTCTCTCTCTCTCTCTCTCTCTCTCTCTCTCT
>CAIGRB010033079.1:17996-35566 GCA_903798255.1 Fraxinus quadrangulata | reverse complement strand
CGCACTTTACATGAGAAAAAGAAAATCCATCCAAGTATAAAAGGTAAGGTTCATGGGAAGTACTTGTCATGTGAACTTGGATCCAAACATGATTTGAGTTTCCTATCGATGTGCTTTACTTCTTTGGAAGTAGGCGTCTCCAGCTTATTTATCTGTACAAGTATCTCGAAAACTTCAGCAATTAATGGACTACCAAAACTGGTTACATAGTGTTAGAATTACATATAATGTCATAGGAAATAATTATACCATAGTATCAATGGCATTCAAGGAAATGTTGAACTCAGAAATGGGATAAGCAGGATTCTGCCTCGATAGCAGGCTTTTCAGGTATCTGGACAAGGTTTATTTACAGTTATTCCGTACAGGAAATGGAATTTGACCTGTAAATAATTAATTGATTGAATGTATTCAAACCTCTCAAAGTCAATAAATTTATGCACATCACAAGACCTCCGTAAAGCTGCCAATGCCAGCTGCAGAAACAATGGATAAGAAACAAATATTAACTAAAAACATGCACAAATCAAAACGATAATCCAACCAAAAAGAAGTGCACAAAGAAAGGGCAGAAGGCAAAGCAAGAACATGCATTATACAACAAGGCACCCCATAATAAAGCAACACACAATGCAATGAGCAAACAATATTATACAGGAAAATGTTCAACCTAGGTCTCAAATGAAATGCTTCGTTTTTTACTTGGATTAGATTTTTAGGCAAAGAAAGACTTTTCAACCAATTTGTCACCTTTGCCAGTTTCCTCCACGTACGAAAAAAGGTCACAATTTATTATAATTTTCACTATTCACAGTTTCCCAACAGCTAATGTTCACCAGTTATCCGTCCTGACCAGAGAAGAACAAAAATCTAAAATTAGTGTTACCATCATTATTCAACACTCGGATTACTTTTTCTCTACATTTTTCCCAACACACCATACAAAAACACCAAATCAAGGGGGGTAAAAAGGTGGCAAACAGTTGTTCAACACGAGCGCACACACCAGTGAGCAGAAAAAAAGTAGGAGAAAAGCTTCCAGCTACGAGCCTCATATCCCAAAATGGAGAGAGTGAGAGACCATGGTATATTTTATGGATTAGTGTCGGAATCAAAGGGAATGTGTTTGATGCAACAGTTCTAAATTGACTCTTAGGCACAGCTTGCCATGTATGGGAATTAAATCACCAGCTTTATCTGGGTAAAAGGACAACTTGTATGTTGCACATCAACTGCATAATTTGCAAACTGCTAGTGGAATAACTTGTTTGTGGTAGTTGTTAAATTAATAGAATTGAACATGTGAAACTATCTCTAGAGTAGTTCATTCAACATGCTGAACATAAGCAATTCCTTGTTCATTGCTGACTGTTCAAAAAGAATAAACACTATAGTTGTCTATGTTAGATGCTAGATAGGTTAGAGGTGAAAACTCCAAGAGAAGGTAACAATAAATGCTGTGATATATAATTAAAAACTGGGTGTTGTTGATTGAGTAATCTATGATCTGATTCTGAGAAGTGACTGCCTTCTAGAATAGAGATGGAGCTCATGTTTGTGTTTGAACTTCTTCCATCAGTTGCTTTATGAGCATAGTCGATGGCATCGTACAAGAATTTTGAAGTATCAATAATCGTATCATTTGAACTGGAACAAGACCACTTGGAAACAACAGAACAAATACTAAAAGAGTACTCGGTGAGATACCCAGAGCAAAAATATGAAGCCTGCAAATGAATTTTCTCTCAAAGCTGATCTTGTCTGGAATTCTCCCCCAAAGAGAAGAGAGAAGTTTGGGGAAAGAATGATTAATTCTCAAATAATGTAATACTCACTATAACGAAAAAACTTTTAGACATCGGACAGGACCTTCCTGTGTATGTGAATACCGAAAATGCACACTTGACAAGCTCTAGGATCTAATTAACTCGTTATGAGAGTGAACATGGGCAATGGCAAAGCAGCAAAAACTTTTGAAGGAAGAGATGTCAACATCTTGGTTAGGGGATAGAATGGGGAAAAGGTATACAAAGGAGTCTTGAAATTAAGGATCCAGATAAGCATACAATTTATCAGTAGGAATCAGTTAAAATAGCTTCTCAAAACAGTTTTCCAGAACTTCAGTTGTAAAACATAAGAGACAAAGCCACTTCGAGTAACTGTCTATTTTTTTCTCTCATCAATACGCAGTATTTGAGGGGTATCAACAGAAGACTGGTGAAACCATCCTTTTTGTTAAAAGAAAATCCCCAAGGATGGAAGAAAAATATTCTCTCCTACTACCAGTTCTACCTGAAGATCAAGTCTGGTGTGTTTTTGGAAACTTAATATTCTTCAAACTTGAAGGCTTCCCATGTAATTTCAACAATTTCTCTCATATCTTGAGGTTTGTTGCAGCAGTCACGCATGATATTTTTCTTATCATCCTCTCTTTGTATTTTTCTGCATACCAACTAATGCAGCCTCTGAATATTAAAGTTGAATTCCCTGAAAGTTGTAAAGCATTCTAAACAGATAGCATGTGCCCAACTGGAAACCTGCGAGATCTCCTACCTCATCCCCAGCAAAATTAATTGAGGCATTAGGACCAGAGGATGGCTTTGATACCATGAAAGTCAATATGGAAAAAAACATTTAGTTTCACTGCTAATATACAAAAAATACTAATATACAAAAATAACAACCATACATGAGTGCATAAGATTCCTATAAGACTGTTAAACAGTACTCATCAGTGATCTGAATTTCCTAACTCCCCCATCCTTCTCCAATAATTATGTCGCACTCCCATTGGAAATAAAGTTCCCAACTACTTTATCCTTATACCCCATTCTTACTTTTTGGTCTGTGAAACATGACTAACTATTCTAATTCTTTCGTGATTTTACTAGATTTTTCAAGTATTATCCCTTAAACTAATCTATTTGCACGTTTAAATACTAGATCAGAAAAATATTTCATCTTCGGTAACCTTTGAAATGAAATCCTTACCAAAAATGTGGCACCTAGTGGCTTCTTAGATTATTTTGAAAATCTGGTCAAGGACAATACAAACTAGGCAGAGCATACATTGCCAAGTCACAGTTATTAAAGATTATAGCATAGTTGCTTGTTATGTAACAGTACTAGCATAATTTTCCCCAACGCATACATTTGTGCGCAATAAAGTAGTAAAAATTAATTTTGAACGTTGTCAAGAACCTGAATGTGTAGCTCAGGTACACTCAACGGTTGGCAACCTAACTACTGGATCTTTGTTAGAATTCAGTACTTGCAGGAGGAACTATAAGTGTGGGAACTTGTAAAAGCCCAGGTGGTGCAGTCAGGAAGGGAAACCAGAAAACAATCTTTATTTGGGTGTTGCACATGGGAGCAGCAGACAAGAAGATGCTAAAAACTGCATATTTTGTTACATAAATAAATACTATCCCGAACAGCAATATTTTTATATATTCCAACAAAAAAATATTATACAGCATTGAAATAAAAATGAAACAGTAAGGAATTGTTTCTTTTTTAGTATTGCAAAAACAAAGTTTGTTACTGCGAATTTTAGAAAAATAATGGTACAAAAAGTACAAATATAGCAGGCACAAGTAGGCAAATGAAGAACGGAACTTACATAAAATCAAAGAACCATCACAAACAGGATTAATGTGGATTGTTCCTTAAATTAATATATTTCTGTCACGTTTAAATACTAGATCAGAAAAATAATTCATCTTCGGAAAGACAGAAAACTTTGAAATGCAACCCTTACCAAAAATGTGGCACCTAGTGTTTCTTAGATTATTCTGAAATCTAGTCAAGGACAATACAAACTAGGAAGAGCATACTTTGCCAAGTCACAGTTGGTAAAGATTATAGCATAGTTGCTTGTCCTCTAACATTACTAGCATAATTTTTCCCTAAGCATACATATATGTGCAAAAAAGTAATAAAAATTATACGTGGGCATTTTGAACTTGGTCAATAACCTGAATGCATAGAATGCAGCTCAGGTACACACAACAAGTGGGAGGCCTAAATACTGGATCTTCATTACATTTCAGTGGGGGGCAGGAGGAACCGTTGAAAATCACGCCAATTCAGGGCAAATCAGTTTCCTGATTCTTAGGGAAGCTTGACTGCATATTTCGTAATTATAGGGATCCTATTTATTTCCCAAAAATCAGGATTGTATAGTTGTATATTTCAGTTACATAGTTGTAGCTTTATTTCCTATTTTATACACTGTATTGTATCTATTAAAGGGTGTGTATGACTAATTTCCCATTCATTCAATACAATATTCTTTTCTACCCAATCTATATGGTATCAGAGCCGACATAATTGGCCTCTGCCCTTCCTTTTTTTCCTCCCTACCCATTTCCATGTCAGAAATCTCTAAAACCAACCCCTACCACTGGTACCAATATCAACTCTCATTCCGTCCAAATCACCACAATTCGACTCAATGGGAACAATTTTCTCAAGTGGTCCCAGTCCGTTCGAATGTATATTAGAGGAAGAGGGAAAATCGGTTACTTAACTGGTGACATTGTAGAGCTAGAAAAAACTGATGCTGGACATGCTGTTTGGGATGCTGAAAACTCCATGATAATGGCCTGGTTAGTGAATTCTATGGAGGAGGAAATAAGTGCAAACTACATGTGTTATCCTACTGCTAAAACCCTTTGGGATAATGTCACCTTGATGTATTCAGACCTTGGGAATCAGTCCCAAACATATGAGTTACAACTCGAACTGGGAAAAGTCCGTCAAGGTGAGAATTCTGTCACTAAATATTTTAATATCCTCAAAGGTTTATGGCAGGGCCTTGACTTATTCAATGATGACCATGAGTGGAAGAACACTGATGATTGCAATTACTTTAAGGAGGAGAATTCACGAATTTTCAAATTTCTGGCTGGACTCAATGTTTATTTTGATAAAGTACGAGGCAGGATTTTAGGTCGTAAACCTCTTCCTTCCCTTGGTGAAGTTTTTTCTGAAGTTCGACGTGAAGAAAGCATGAGAAATGTCATGCTTGGCAAGAAAATCACTGCTGGACCGATGGAAAATTCAGCATTAATGGGGACTGCTGCCTATCGTGCCCCTAATACCCAATACCGCCAGGATGACAAACCGAAGGTCTGGTGTGATTTTTGTAATAAATCACGACATGCTCGCAAACTTCTGGAAATTGCATGGTAAACCTGCTGATTGGAGACCTATAGAATGGAAGAATAATAAAATTGATCTGAACCGTGCCCCAGCCAAAGCACGTACTGCTGAGACCGCCTCTTTGAGTGAAGAACAAATACAGCAACTCCTAAAGCTGATGAAATTTGCTTCGCTGACTCCTGGTAGTTCTGTAGCATCTTTAGTTCAAACAGGTAGAACTTTGTGTGCCTATTCCTCTTCATTATCTGCATTTTGGATCATAGATTCGGGTGCCTCTCATCACATGACTAACCTGTCTCATTTGTATATATCTTATGAACCCCTTTCTGGAAATAAAAAGGTACGTATTGCAGATGGAAATTTATCTTCCATTGCTGGCCAACGTTCAATTCGTTTATCAGAAAAAATAATTCTGAAATCTGTTTTACATGTCCCAAAACTCTCTTGTAACCTTTTGTCAGTAAGTCGTTTATCTAAAGATTCTAACTGTCGTGTTATCTTTGATGACTCTTGCTGTGAATTCCAAGATTTGAATGCGGGGATGATGATTGGCAAATGCTAGGATGATAAAAGGCCTCTACTATTTCAATGACAATCACACGAGGAATAAACAAGCTCAGGGTTTTATTGGTAGAGTCCGTTCAAATCCTGTTTGTGATCAAATAATACTACATAATAAACTATGACATCCTAGTTTTTCCTATTTAAAATACTTAATTCCAAATTTATTTAAAGGAGTGAATTGTAACTCTTTGGTTTGTGAAACTTGTTTCTTGGCTAAAAGCCATCGAAACTTTTATAAAAATAAATCATATTGCGCTTCAAAACCTTTTTATCTAATACATAGTGATGTTTGGGGTCCTTCTAAGATTACTACTTCAACCCGAAAAAAATGGTTTGTGACATTCATTGACGATCATACACGCCTATGCTGGCTTTACCTAATGAATTCAAAAAACGAAGTTACAAAAATTTTTAAAAATTTTACTCGGTAGAAAACCAATTTCAAACTAAAATAAGTATTCTTCGAAGCGATAATGGAACAGAATTTTTTAATGAAAGTTAAAGACATTTTTTACAAGAAAGAGGCATTGTTCATCAATATACCTATAGGGATACTCCTCAACAAAATGGAATTGCAGAACGTAAAAATAGGCACTTACTTGAAGTAGCTAGGGCTCTTATGTTTCATATGAATGTTCCTAGATATCTTTGGGGAGATGCAATCTTAACAAGTTGTTATCTGATTAATAGAATGCCTACTAAAGTTTTAAACTATGAAAACTCCTTTACAAACTCTTAAAAAATCTTTTGAAAACACACGACTCATCAATAATCTTCCTTTAAAACTTTTTGGTTGAATGGTGTTCGTTCATGTTCCATCCCATCTTAGATCCAAATTTGATCCACGAGCGGAAAAATGTATTCCTTTAGGCTACTCTCCTAATAAAAAAGGCTACTATAAGTGTTTTAATTCTGTCACTAAAAAATTCTATGTTAGTATGGATATTCAATTTCTTGAAACAACTCCATTTTATACCAAAACCTCTCTTCAAGGAGAGAACTATTTGAATGAAGATCAGTTTTGGCAACAAGAAGAACCAAAACCAGTTTCTTATCAATTTAGGCAACAAGAAGAACCAAAAACAAGTTTCTTTTCTTCCTCAAATAAATTAGGAAATGGATACTTTACATAGAAAAAATGCGGAAAATACTGATCTATCTATGTCAAGTAAAATTGTATCACAAACAGGGGGAGAAACTTTACCACCTATGTCCACTGAGCTGCGTATTTACACTAGACGTAGGTTCAATCCCAATATTGAGAATCTTCCAGTCAATCTTGAGCATGGTCAATCACCATCTCCTAGGTCTTCGATTCTTGGTAATCTTCCTATAAATCCTACTCCTTTACCTTTCTCTAATCTTGATGTTCCTGTTGCCATTCGTAAAGGAATTAGGAATTGTACCAAGCATCCTATTGCCAAATATCTGTCCTACCATAGACTTTCAGAAAAATACAAAGCCTTCACAACAAATGTTTCTCATCTATTTGTACCTAGAACTATACAGGAAGCACTAGGACACTTGGAGTGGAAGTCAGCAATATATGAGGAGATGAGAGCACCTCAAAAAAATAAAACCTGAGAAATTGTTGATCTACCTAGGGAGAAGAAGACAGTAGGGTGCAAGTGGATTTTCACAATCAAATGTAAGTCTGATGGGAGCATTAAAAGATACAAGGCAAGGCTAGTTGCTAAGGGTTTCACACAAACTTATGGAATTGACTATCAAGAAACCTTTGCACCTGTTGCAAAAATCAATTCCATTCGAGTATTACTTTCTCTTGCAGTACATCTTAACTGGCCTCTGCAACAATTAGATGTAAAGAACGCTTTCTTAAATGGTGATATGGAGGAAGAAGTGTTTATGAACTTACCACTAGGTTTCGAAGAAAACTGGGGAGAACATAAAGTTTGCCAATTAAAAAGTCATTCTATGGTCTTAAACAATCTCCTAGGTCGTCAAGTTTCAAGGGCATTTGCAAAGCCAAGCCGATCATACAATGTTCTACAAACACTCGAGAAAAGGTAGAATGGCAGTATTAATAGTTTACGTAGATGACATAATTTTGAATGAAGATGATATTGTTGAACTTGATAGACTGAAGAAAGCCTTAGCTCGTGAGTTTGAAATCAAAGACACGGGTCCTCTAAAATACTTTCTCGGAATGGAATTTGCTAGATCCAAGAAAGGTGTTTTTATCTCTCAAAGAAAGTACATATTTGATCTACTAGAAGAAACAGGTTTACTCAACCGCAAAGCAGCAGAAACCCCCCATAGAACCAAATCTGAAGCTTCAGCCTGCAAGTCCAGAAGAAATGGTTGACAAAGAGAGATACCAACGCTTAGTTGGGAGACTAATTTATCTCTCCCATACACGTCCTAACATTGCATTTGTGGTGAGCATGGTAAGTCAATTCATGCACTCACCCAATAAAGGACATTTTGATATTGTATACAAAATTTTAAGGTACTTAAAGGGGACACCAGGAAAAGGAATTCTATATGAAAATAGGGGACATCTCCAAGTTGAAGTGTCTACTGATGCAGATTGGGCAGGGAATGTAACGGACAGAATATCAACTTCGGGATATTGTACCTTTGTTGGGGGAAATCTTGTAACTTGGCGTAGTAAAAAACAAAATGTGGTGGCTAGAAGAAGTGCCGAGGCAGAGTTTAGAGCAGTTGTACATGGTATTCGTGAGGTTCTGTGGATCAAACAGGTACATGAAGAACTTAAAACTAACAGTCCCTTACCTATAAAGGTATTTTGTGATAACAAATCCGCTATTGCAATCGTACACAATCCAGTGCTCCATGATAGAACTAAACATGTTGAAGTCGACAAAAACTTTATCAAGGAGAAACTAGAGAATGGTATGATCATTATACCCTACATTCTCACGTCTGAATAAGTAGCGGACATTCTTACTAAAGGTCTACCAAAGAAGCAGTTCGATAGGTTGGTGAGCAAGCTAGCCGTGAACGACATCTTCCAACCATCTTGAGGGGGAGTGTTGAAAATCACGACAATTCAAGGCAAATCAGTTTCCTGATTCTTAGGGAAACTTGACTGCATATTTCGTAATTATAGGGATCCTATTTATTTCCTAAAAATCAGGATTGTATAGCTGTATATTTCAGTTACATAGTTGTAGCTTTATTTCCTATTTTATACACTGTATTGTATCTATAAAAGGGTGAGTATGACTACTTTCCCATTCATTCAATACAATATTCTTTTCTACCCAATCTATAGGAACCATAAAAGTGGGAACTTATAAAAGCCCAGGGGAGCAGTCAGGAAGGAAAGCCAGAAAACAGCCCAGGGGTGCAGTCAGGAAGGAAAGCCAGAAAACAATTTTTATTTAGGTGTTGCGCATGGGAGCAGACAAGAAGATGCAAAAAAAAACTGCATATTGTGTTACATAAATAAATATTATCCTGACCAGAAATATTTTTACATATTCCAACCAAAAAAATATTATACAGCATTGAAAATAAAAATGAAACAGTACGGAAAGGTTAAATTTTTCTTTTTAAATATTGCAAACACAAGCCAAAACAAAGTTTGTTTCTGCGAACTTTAGATGAATAATGGTACAAAGAGTACAAATATAGCCGGCACAAGTAGGCAAATGAAGAACAGAATTTAAATAAAAATCAAAGAACCATCACAAACAGAGATTAATGAGGAATATTATTCAGTGGCTCAAAAAAACTAGAGTTATGCCAGGTATATACTAGTGAAAGATGAGCTCTCAAAAGTACATAAAGAATCACAGTAATAGAAGAGAGAGATTTGCAGGAGTCAAAAGAAACAAGACGGGATAAGCATGAGCAACTAGACTGCAGGCAGCCAACTCGTTGATATTGCATATTGCTATGCAACTTGAACCAAATCACAAATCTAAATATTCAGTTCATTATTTTTTGGATAAGCATTTGCACATTTATATATCTATAATATAAAATACCCATCCCTTCAGGTTCATTAGAAATTAGAGGTACTTCAAAATTTTCAACAGTCTGTGAAACATGAGCTCAATTCATTGTTGGACCCACCTAATCTCTGTAGGTACACAATTGACATAAATCATTCCAGAGTATATGGAAGAGCAGTATTTACTGCCTAAGTTGTCCCTCATAAATACTTGAATGGAGAACTTTTGGCCCACCGTGTACTTAAACAAACAGTCAGTATTTAAAGGGAAGAACATAAATCTCAAAGAGAGAAAAAGGAGAAGTCCCATTATTTCCAATCATTATTTAGCATAGTTAATTTGAGTAGACATTCTCAGAAATTCTTAATCACACAGAGAGTTTGAAGCCAGCTAACGGATACTACATTAAGAGTATAAATAAGACTGAAAAGATTGATTGAAAAATTCAAATGTTAATTAATTAGATAATAGACAAACTGTGAAGATCACCCTTCAATAAAAGTCGACAGATTTGAAATTATTCTCTCCATAATTTTACAGGGAAAATAAGGAAAAAAAAAATTTAATATAAAGGTTGAAAGCAAATAAATCAGACGAGAGGAATTCACATTGACTGATAATTACCTGCCCAGGTGGGAATAGAAGGGGTGCTTCTGTACGCATAATTTTATCTACTTCCACCTTTGCAGATTCATGCAAATCCTACAGCAGAAGTTAGCACTTAGCCCAAATGAAGAAGACACACGAGATACATTTGAATGCAAAACAAGTGTAAGAACAATAATAACAAACTCCACGGAATTCTAGTGGCTAATAGACCTTCATGGAAAGCTATAAACCAATATTATAAAAATAAATGATTTCAAAAGTTTAACCATTTTTGACTAGCGAGGGCTAAGACTTCTCAGGGAAGGTGGAAGAAATCGAACAGCATGTACATTGCCCATTGCACCAGCCTAACAAGAAAATGAGAACGGCGGTGGCAAAAATAAAAACAGCTTCTAGATTGTTACAAAATCAATTTTATGTAAGAAAAGCATACTCAGCTACAAAAGTGCTACATGGTCACTCCGTCAAGAATGTATGGGACACTCCTCTCATATACTATAAATTACAAACTTCCACCCAAATTAACGGAGGTTTTTGGGCTTTAATGTCAAACTCAGTCTTCTAAAGCAATATTTATGTTAATTTTCACTAAATCATTTTTACGTCACTAAACATACTTGGCACTCCAAAATCCACACCATGGTCCATATCATATATTTTTAATTATCTTCCAAATTAAAGGAGGTTTTTGGCCTTCTAATTTCAAACTTATGGTCTTTCAAAATCATATCTTACATCAACATATTAGCTTGTTAATCAAATACAAAATGGAACTTGTTAATATGGTACTTAAAAGAGATTTCATGACCACATATATTTTTTTCTGAACTAACAAGTTAATATGAATTGTGCTCTGAAAAGAAATCTATTTGACCATACAAGTCAAAGAAGTTAATAAATTTGGGTAGAGGGAGGAATATACTGGGTTCATTGTTTAAAAAGCACCTAAGGCTTCCACCTCAAGGGGTCCCACACATGAGGCATTCATTGAGTGCCTTGAAGCTTACGCCTTGGGTGCCATTGTTAAGGCTTACACCATGACTAAAATGCACGACTCAAGCATAGGCCTCAGGATGTCTGACGTATGCGCTTATTTCTCTTGTCCTCTCTAGACTTTTATTACTATACACATCTCTTAACATGTAGCTGTTTTATAATCTAGAAAGTTGCAAGGCCTGTTGGGCTATTTTAAACACAGCTTAACACTAAAACTAGAAAAAAAAAAAAAAAAATGAAAAGATGAAAAAAAGAAGACAGAGCAAGTAATAAACCCCTCTCACACATGAAGTTGCAGTTAATCAATGCCATATGGCTAGTGACAAGAGACACTTCAGTTTTTATTTCTTTTTATTTTCTTCTTGTCGTCGGGATATTTTAATTTTCTTTTTAAGCATTTTAAGAGAGGGGATGAGGAATGCACTATTGCAAGCAAAGGAGGGAAAGAAATGGAAGAAATTAACTATGATGAGGAAGATAATAGGGAAGTTAACTATATTGATAAATATACAGAAGACTTTTAGGAATTTTCTTACTCTAGTAGTTGATATTCAATTGTATTTTGTTGACTACTATTTTGACGATTAATTATTTGCTATTTTAATTGATATATTTAAAATTCTTTTCAATTTGAATTTTTAACGTGTGAAATTGCTGTGTTGTGAATTTCCAAAACGGTTTTAGGTTTATGGTTCAGTACAAGCATACTTTTGTAAATAATTATATTGGGTTGTATTGAATCTCACACATATTGCATGAGACCAAACTGTAAGATATAATTGTAAAAGTGGAATTTTAGATTTTTCAAAGATAATAAGGCGACGTATACAAAAAACAATACTTTGTGTTTAAACTAAAAGAATCAAAATGGACAAGGAGAACAGGCACCTTAATCATCTCGGATTGCTCGTCTCTCTCTCCATAGAACTCCTGTAAAGCCAACAACAAAGATCATGATATAAGATGAAAGATATATTAAACCAGAAAGTACTAATTTAAACCACCTAATAAATCAAAAATAAATAGTAACAATTCAGAATAATGCATGTTCTTTTATGAATGTATATAATTGGTTCCACAGTAGTAGAGAAAACCTCCACGTCATTGACAAAGCCTTCAAGTGCACGGTATGGTGCATAAACAATAAGATCGAATCCTAGACTCTGCAAAGACAGAAATCTATCAAATTATTAGAGAAAAAAACAATAGAAGAAACAGTATAAGTGTGTATATTCATGCCTGAAGAACCAGCATTTCATTATCAAGGATCATCTGATGATCCTGCTCAATCCCTTTACCAAGCTCCTCCGCTGAAACGTGATTCTCTTCTGCCTTACAAGCAGCGTATATGCAGGTTAACCTACAAAGAAAGTAAGCCATACAAGTTCAATTGTACCGTCTGATTGATAAAAATAATTCTGTTCTTCCATATCAAGCATCTAGTGTGACAAGAAAGCAAGCTGTAATGTAAGCATGAAGCAAATAGTCCAATTGTCTACTGTTAAGAGGACAAGATGTTGTAAACAACAAGGTTTAGTGTAACTTTGTAGTAGTTTTTGCTTTATTTTAACTTTTAAAAGGAAAGAGAAACATCAAAAATTAATCCAAACTGATATCACAATTAAAATGTAATCATACATGATGTTCTTTGGGTGATGTTCCATCACGGACCATTGCAGATAAAACCTTTTAAAATAAATAAGAGCAGTTGCCTGAAAACAAGCAAATAATAAGTTATGTTTTGAATCACAATCTAGTCCCTATAATTTATTGATCAACATCATGTTCAAGAAACATAACCTTATACCTGAATTTTGCGTGGGAACTTGAAGGCATCGCATACGTCTTGGATTTTGAACTCATAGAAAGCCCGGAGAAGTTTCTCTTCCTCAGTCTTCAGTGATTTTGGACGAGAATGCTTCTCAGCTGACACACCAAGCAATGTAGGAAACAAAAATTAAAAATGGTATTATCTTTAGTCAACCAGGAAGATTCTACATGAATTTTCATTTAGTTCTACGAGAGATTCAATTTTAAGATGAAGAGTTTACCATTATCATTGTGAGGTTCAGCATAAGAGAATGAACCATCAATGTCGACTTCCATTCGAGTTGCTCCATACTTACACACATGCTACCGTCTTAGCGACATTCGAATATCATATTCAAACACAAATATATTCTAGAAATATCAAACACGTAAAAATCAAGATGCCAATGAACCATAAAAATAATGATAAAGAACAAACCAAATAGCTGGCAGTACTAGGTCCTGTATCTCTGTCTCCAAAAAAACAACTTAACTTCTATACCTTTATCTTAAAAATAAATAAATAAATTCTAATACTAACTTTGTGGTAGTTCGACAATGTAATAAAAAAATTAGCATATTGATAAAAGTTGATAAAATGTGGTGAAATGTTGATAAAAGTCCCCTGGTTAAAATTAATTGTTGATTTGATAGCCAACTTTTTAGGCTATCCCAAACAAGCACTTTGTTTCTTTTTCTTCAGGGCACAAGACTTATAACTGTTTACTTGATCCTTTATGCACTAGAAAGAAATTCGAGTCAGTGGAATTCTGGCTTCATCTTATATGTACACATTACACAATGAAAAGATTATCTTCTGAGATACGGTAAGAAAGAGAATAGCTACTATTAAATTTTAATAATGGAGTCATAAATAAAAAGAGCAAAGCACTAAACCATGGATGCTTAGATCTTCTTAAGTTCACCAACACAACTTAAATGAGGCACAAGAATTTAACCATTTCCAATCAAATCACAATGTGCAGAGCCAACTTCAAGATTCACTACTCTAAACTTTCTCCGTAAAGGAGCACGAGGTTTTGAAGAAGGAGGAGAAGAAAGGTATAAAAATGTATTTCAAAATAACCATTTTGAGAGTTCAGTCATTTTTCATTGTCTTTCTACAAAATTGTCCTTAAGAAGTTTCCTCTTAAACTTTAGTATATTAAAGCATAAAAGGACTCGATTAACTAAAATTAAAAAGCTTTCCAAGCTAAAAAACAATAAAATAGAGCATTTTCAAGTATGACAAGAAGTTACAAGCTACTGTGGTCATTGCTCTTCAAGTTTGTAGCTAGGGTTTATTTCACCACTTATCATTAGATAATCCATTTTTAGTTCCCATTTCTCTCATCAAAAAATAGTTATATATCTTTGTAATCCATTTTTTATTATTTTGTTGATCAATTTGTTTTCTCTCTTGTATATATCACATGGGTTATTGGTGCCAAAAAAAAATTTCATATGCATCCCATTCCATCAATTCCGCATAGTTTAAGATTCAAAATAACATAAAATTTAAGAGGCGCCTGCACCGAGACAGAGAGAGATATATATATATCGACATAACATAAAAAAAAACACCTTCTCCAGTGCTTGCTTAGCTCTTTGATTAGAAGCCTTGTATTTTTCTTTCTGCATAGAATCAGAAAAAGAATAGTGAAATTTATTTAAATTTGTGCAGATAATTTCCCAAATTAGAAAAACATAATAACAGACTGCCCAGAAAATAATAACTTCTTCAACTTTCCCAGATTAAAAGTGGACTAAAAAAGATAATAACAGAATGCCCAGAAATTAATAATTTCTTAAACTTTCCCAAATGAAAACGGAGTAAAATATTTAATAGCAGAGTGCCCAGAATTTAATAATTTCCTCAACTTTCCCTAATGAAAAATGGAGTGGAGTGCCCTTCAACTTTCCCAAATGAAAAAAAAAAAAAAACGAAGACAACAGAAAGCTCACAAATTAATAACAGAAAGATGATAAAAGAAGTTTTGAATGGAAGTGAAGAGAGGTCACTACGAGATCTTGCGAAGTAAAAATCCATTTTGCTCTGTGAGTAGACGTCGTAAAATCAGCCATTACCCTCTCTCTCCACGCGACGCTAATAAAACGTTTCAAGGGACTCAAGATTCCCATTTGTACTAATGAGAGCGCGTGTTTGGCTTTTTTTTAAAACTAGTTTTAAGCCGTGCGATAAACAGGTTGTGTTATTTTGAAGGTATTATTAGCGTTGTATAATAGTGTAATTGGATTAATATTGCGAAATATTTGCAAAGAAATAAAACTATATATTAACATAGACGAAAAAATATTTATAATAAATGAATCAACGAGCACAAAACCCATCATTTTAACACAAAAAATCACTTGAGCATACTTGTATGCTACATTGAAGTAACGTGATTCTTAGTTTTTCGTCTTCCAAATTTCTTCTCAATATAATGAAATAATTTTAGTATTAGACAGAATAAAATTTATAGCGAAAATAAAAATAAAAATAGAATTAATAAAAACATACCTTTAATTGAAGTCTTATATTGATGAAATTCAGCTTATGTTCTATCTTTTAGAAAGAAAAAAATTTATATAAAACAAAAAATATCTAAAATTTTACAAACATAAAAAAAATGTCTATGTGCGCGCTCCTTCTCCATGCGGCACGGAGACATCTCCGTGCCTCCGTTCACGTACGAATATTTATTGTCAATGTAATTAAATAATTTTAGTATTGGACATAACAAAATTATAGCGAAAATTAAAATAAAAATAGAATTAATGAACACATACATTTAATTGATATTTTATATTGATAGAATTAAACTTATGTTCTATTTTTCAGAAGGTAAAAAATTTATATAAAACAAAAAATACCTAAAATTTTACATACATAAAAAAATGTCTCTGTGCGCACTCCTTCTTCGTGCCTCCGTGCGCGCACGGATATTTATTGTCAATGTAATGAAATAATTTTATTATTGGACAAAACAAAATTTATAGTGGAAATAAAAATAAAAATAGAATAAATAGAGTTAATGAAAACATACATTTAATTGATATCTTATATTGATGGAATTTAGCTTAGTTCTATTTTTTAGAAGGAAAATTTTTTATATAAAACAAAAAATACCTAAAATTTACATAAATAAAAAAAAGTGTTTCATGTGCGCACAGAGATATCACGGAGACTTTTCTGTGCCCGCGCGGACATCTCCATGAGCTTACGAATATTTATTGTCAATGTAATTAAAAAATGTTATTATTGGAGAGAGCAAAATTTATAGCGAAAATAAAATTAAAATAGAATTAATGAAAACATAAATTTAATTGATGTCTTATATTGATGGAATTCAGCTTATATTTTTTTTTAGAAGGAAAAAATTTATATAAAATACCTAAAGTTTTACATAGATAAAAAAAATAACGTCCCCGTGCTCCCACGGAGATGTGCTCAGGGAGAAGTTCTCCGTGCGGCACTGAGACATCTCTGTGCTTCCGTGCGAGCACAGATATTTATTGTCAATGTAATTAAATAATTTTAGTATTGGACATAATAAAATTTATAGCGAAAATAAAAATAAAAATAAAATAAATAGAGTTAATGAAAATATACATTTAATTGATGGAACGCGCACGAAGACGTCTATGTGCCTCCGTGCGCGCACTGATTTTTATTATCAATGTAATTAAATAATTTTATTATTGGATAGAACAAAATTTATAGCGAAAATAAAAATAAAAATAGATAAATAGAATTAATAAAAACATACCTTTAATTGATGTCTTATATTGATGGAATTCATCTTATGTTCTATTTTTTAGAAGGTAAAAAATTTATATAAAACAAAAAATACCTAAAATTTTACATACACAAAAAAATGTCTCCATGCTCGCTCCTTCTCCATGCCTCCGTTCGCGCACGGATATTTATTGTCAATGTAATTAAATAATTTTAGTATTAGACAGAACAAAATTTATAGTGGAAATAAAAGTAAAAATAGAATAAATAGAGTTCATAAAAATATACTTTTAATTGATGTCTTATATTGATAGAAATCAACTTATATTCTATTTTTTAAAAGGAAAAAAATTTATATAAAACAGAAAATATCTAAAATTTTACATACATAAAAGAAAATGTCTCTGTGCGCGAACGGATATTTATTGTTAATGTAATTAAATAATTTTAGTATTGGATAGAACAAAATTTATAGTGGAAATAAAAATGAAAATAGAATTATTGAAAACATACATTTCATTGATGTCTTATATTGATGGAATTTAGCATATGTTCTATTTTTTAGAAAAAATTATATAAAATAGAAAATACCTAAAATTTTACTTACGTAAAAAAAAGTGTTTTGGTGCGCACACGGAGACATCACGAAGACTTCTTCGTGCCCGTACGGATATTTATTGTCAATGTAATTCAATAATTTTAGTATTGGACAAAACAAAATTTATAGCGGAAATAAAAAT